>CAVNYN010246471.1:7224-30152 GCA_963692815.1 Nyctanthes arbor-tristis | reverse complement strand
GGGGAAGCTGTGTTAGTAGGCAAGAATCCAGTCGGCCGCATAGGTGGCTTCTGCATAAACCTTTTAACATTGGCACTGCCAGCACCAGAAACAGAGGCTGATGGTGAGCCCAAATTTGCCCCACTGGAATGAGCTTGGTTGAATGAAAGCCCTTGAGCAGCTTGCAACTGTGCTTGGAATTGAGCATGAGCAGCCTGCACTTGAGCTTGAGCATGAGCTTGAGCATGAGCCTGAGCCTTTGACTGAGCTTGAGCAATTGCTTGGGCATGAGCTGCAGTGAGCTGGGAGAGCTGAAATTGCCCAGGAAACCCAGATCCGACTTGCTGCTGCGTAGATGGGTTTACGGGCAAGGAACTTCCGAAGGGGGAAGAAGCCCCAATGCTTTTTGGTGGGTTATTGTTATTTGCAGACATAGCTAAATCTAAACAGTTAATTATCTCAGCTACTCCTAAATCACATACACATTGGCGCACCACACTACAGGAGGCGAGTGCAACTTATAATTCGCAAACAAACAGGAAAAGAAAAACAATATAAGTACTGCAGTAAATGAATCCCTAAAAACAATAACCATACAACAACACTCAATTTAAAAAAAAAAAAAAGAAACGAAAAAACCTTAGAAGAGTGCGGAATTAAGCGACTGGAAATCCATTTCGTATGAGCTAGAAGAAGAGGAACGCAATGAAGCTCACACAAATAAATCTGAAATCTACCTAGAAATTGTTTGATGATGAAGAGCAGAATAGACGAATAACCTTATTAGAAATTAATACAACAGGGATGATACCTTGGGGTCACAAATACCGAGTTTCCCCTTTCTCCCTAAACCCTAATTTTTTTCCTTTTGTTCTCTCAGTGGACCGGATGATGCAGTGCAAGAAGACGATCCGGCCTTGCGCGCGTATTTGTTGCTTTGGGGTTGGGGTCTAGGTTCCTTTTTGGGGAAATTGGCTATTTGACCACACCCCGAAACTCTTTAGCCAAATAATAGCTATTGACCCAAATAAAGATAATAAAAATAAATCAAAAATCCTGAAAAATATGAATATACTATCATATTCTCTATTACAATTAATAACTCCCCCAACATCTTTTAAAGGCTCTAACGTCGTTTAAAGTAACTGTGACGTTCCTGTGAAATCCCTTACCTTGGTCTGAAATTCCTAACTCCTAATCCTCCATTCAAATATCCAACGGCTCTCTCCTAAATTCAAATCCACTCCCTGGCAATGCACCTTTAATTATTAGCTCAAATTCAAAGTGAGTCCCTCAAGGTTTTTTTTCCAATTTTGGCTGATTTTTAGACAATTATAGCTGTAATTATGCTTGAATTTTTATTGAAAACTGATGTTGAGTGTTGCTTTGAGTTTATATGTGCATTAGGTATAGGTTTTGTGGCCTGAATTTTGCTTTTTTGTTTGTCAAGAAATTATACATCCAAGATGTTTGATACATTGCTTGAATGAATTTCAGTGCCTTATTTTGCTTCAAGATTTGATATTCATGGCAAATATGCATTAGAATGGACTAATGTGAACTATCTTGGGTTTTAATATCGTCACCTAATTATGAAAACTCTAGTGGCCATTCACTTGAGGACAAGTGAATCTATCCACATGTACAAGAGCGTATTGGGATTATGTGTTTTATTTGATTGTAATCTTTTGTTAATTATGAATGTAGATGTCTCTTTTTATGAATCGGCCGATTAATGGTTAGCTATGTCTATGCAAGAGAGATAGAGAATTGTGACAGATCTGTTGGTGTTATTTGCTCATGTGACGTTATTAACAGATGTATATATTTTTTCATTGTTTTCTTTTCTTTTTTTTTTTTTTTAAATAGATATCCACTTTGTAGAGATGCACTTTGCTTAAATATGCGTTTTTCTTTAGTCCAACTAGACATGGCTATTCCAAAAGAAAAAATGTCCTATATTGTTTATGACAATAAATCTATAGCAAATCAAAAGAGGATTACTGGTGGTTTATTGAGTATTGGTTCCTACAAAGAACTCCATAGTAAAATTAGATAATTTAAAACAATACTTAAAATGTATATATTAGGAAATATTTTATATTTTAAATCTATTATTGGAACTTAAAATTTGTTCACACCATGAAGGGTCAATCACTTGGCTTTCATATTTGGGATTCATATTTCGCATGAGCCGTGTAACTTAACTGCCTTTTTTTTTTTTTTAAGTTTTTGGAGGGAGTAACTTTTTTTTGAAGGGAGTAACTTAGATTCATGATCGCGGACATCTTACAACTCTTTAATCTCTATTTCCCAAAATTGTGATTTGGTTCACGACGCTCTTCCGATCTTTTCAGTCTAAGAGAAGAAAAGAATTGGTCAGTTAATTCTACTATTGATAATAGTAACATGCTGGGAATTTTATGGTTCTTGATGCTGTTAAATATTATAAGAGTGCATATTAGATTAATTAAGCATATGAGCATTTAATCGAACACAATGTAGCAAATGAAATAATGTGATGTAACTTGGATCAGGCTGGAAAAAGAATTGGTTAGTCGGGGGTGAAGTTTGGAGCAAAGATGCAACACAAGTGCCATCCCTGCACCCATGCCGCTATATTCCAACCATCACGGCATGGGTCCGTGATCACCTAAATCGACTCAAAATCACCTGCAATTTGACATACTTTATCAGACCGCATTCCTAAATATGTGTCCGTGCTTATGTATATATTGATGTATGAGGATATGTAATCAGTTACAGGTTGGAAAAGTACGTGATATAAGGAAAACTCTGCCAAAATTTCTGTAAACACTTTTGCAATCTAGTACGATGATATTTTTGTACAGGGGGTTTGTAAATACTAACAAGTTGCTAAAGTTCATAATGCAGAGGAAATTCTGCCAAAATAATGGTAAATACATTTTGCGTTTTCTTTACATCCTCTTTTTCAAACACTACAAACACAATGGAGGTGTGGTATAGTAAAGCATTTTTGTGTGCCATGGGGAAAGAAAGAGGGACGAACCTAAGATTTTTATATAGAATTGAGCTGGATTTAGAGAAAAACAACCAGGGGGTTGGATGCGAGAGAAGAAAATTTTTTTTATACTATAAATTTTTGGAAATAAAATTGCACTATAAATGTTAGAATATATAAAAATTTTAAAAATTTTTGGAGGCAATAAGGAACGTGTTTTTGTCATCACTTTACGCTATAACTTGCAATATCTATTTACTAAGTTGTAAATAGCATTACCTAAGGCAATTCATGTAGTCTCTGTGCTCGAATGTGTTAAAAATAAGATGGGTGCAGTAGGGAAACTCATTGGGTAAGTGCTGGTGAAAGGAGGTCCCTGAAATCAACACAAAATCTCATCACTGCACCAATGCTGTGATAACGACATTGTCGCGGTAGGGGTGTCGTGATGGCCCAAATCACGTCATAGTTGAATATAACTCGAAATCAACACAAAATCTCATCACTGCACCAATGTTGTGATAACGACATTGTCGCGGCAGGGGTGTCGTGATGGCCCAAATCACGTCATAGTTGAATATAACTCAACACCCTCGACCGTACATCATCCCCATCTGTGTTTTCAATGCATTTAATATTATTGAAGGTGCGAACTAAAGCTAACCAATGAGATTAGGCCATCACTTTACATTATAATGTGTAACTAGTTACTAAGTTGTAAATGTCACTACCGAGAGCAATTTATATATCTCTCATGCTTGAACAAGTTCAAATAAGTTCCTAAGGTAGAGAAACTGATTGGGTACATCCTGGTCAAATGATGACCCCGAAATCTATCCGGAAGCCCATCACTGCACCCATGCCCCTATGATACCACCGTCGAGGCACAGGTGCGGTGATAGCCCGAAATAGTGTGCTATAACTTGGGTTGTGTTGGGAAAGGGAATTGAGTTGTCAGGGTGAAATTTGGGGCAAAGATTCAATATGGAGTGTTATCACTGCACACATGCCGCTATGATACCACCGTCACGACATGAGGCTGTGATAGCCCGAATCGATTCGAAATCGCCCTCAAGTTGACACACTCAATAAGACCACGCTCCTAGGTATGTTTTCATTGTTTTTAGACAATATAGATTGGAGGTTGATTGAGTTTTGCTAAAAATGGCCCATTCTAACTTGTAACGCTATGTAACTTAGACTTAACATGATCGACGGCATTTCATATATGGTCTTGCCCCAAAATATTGTGCTATAACTTGGGTTTGGCTGGGAAATGGAATTGGTGCATTGGGGTGAAATTTGGAGCAGAGATTCAACACAGAGAGCCATCACTACAACCGAACTGCTATGATACCACCATCGCGGTAAACCAGTCTTTTTAGTTCATTTTGATCAGAGTTGAGCGAGTTTTGCAAAGGAAATGCCCAATCTAACTTGCACGACCGACGACGTTTCGTATATTGTCCGGTCCCGAAATAATATGCTATAACTTGGGTTTGGCTAGGAAATGAGATTGGATTATCGGGGTGAAGTTTGGAGTAAAGATTCAACAAGGAGCGTCATCACTGCACCTATGCCACTATGTTACCACTGTCGCAGTACGGGTACAGTGATAGACCAAATCGATTCGAAATCGACCATAATTGACACACTCGATCCAACCACATTCCTATTTATGTTTTTAGTGTGTTTGTTCATTTGGATTAGAGATTGAGCGAGTTTTGCCAAGAAAGTGCCCAATCTAGCTGTGATGTTATCTAACTTAGACTAAGCGCAACCGTCAGCGTTTCGAACTACTGTCTGGCCTCGAAATAATGCGCTATAACTTGAGTTTGGCTGGGAAATGGGATTGGATCATTGGGATGAAGTTTGGAGCAAAGATTCAACAAGGAGCTCCATCATTGCGCCTCTACCGCTATGTTACCACCATCGCGACATGGGTGCAGTAATAGCCCAAATCAATTCAAATTCAACCGTAACTTGACACACTCGATCCAACCACGTTGTTATTTATTTTTTTAGTGTGTTTAGTTAATGTGGATAAGAGGTTGGTCATGTTTTGCTAAAAAAGACTCAATCTAACTTGTGACGTCATCTAAGTTAGACTTAGCACGACCTACGACATTTAGTATACTATCCGGCCCTGAAATAATATGCTATAACTTGGGTTTGGCTGGAAAATGGGATTGGATCGTCGGGGTAAAGTTTGGAGAAAAGATTCAACAAGGAGCATCATCACTGCACCTATACCGCTATGTTACCACCGTCGCAGCACGGGTGCAGTGATGGACCAAATCGATTCGAAATCGACTGTAATTTGACATATTCGATCCAACCACATTCCTATTTATGTTTTTAGTATGTTAGTTCATTTGGATCAGAGATTGAGCGAGTTTTGCCAAGGAAGTGCCCAATCAAGCTTGTGACGTTATCTAACTTAGACTAAGCGCGACCGTCAGCGTTTCGAACTACTGTCCGGCCTCGAAATAATGCGCTATAACTTGGGTTTGGCTGGGAAAGGGTATTGGTTCATGGGGGTGAAATTTGGAGTAAAGATTCAACACGGAAAGCCATCACCGCACCTATGGCGTTATAATACCACCATCACGGTATGGGTGTAGTGATGGACCAACTCGATTTGGAATCGACTAAAACTTGACCCTCTCGATCAGACCGTGTTCTATTTATGTTTTTAGTCTGTTTAGTTCATTTGGATCAGAGGTTGATCAGGGTTTGCTAAAATGTATTTAGTGCATCCATGTTAAATAAGAGTCACAAATCACCCCATATGCATATCACTATACTCATGCAGTTATAGTATTGACCATCACGGCATGAGTGCTGTGATCTATAGAAATGCACATGTACCAATTATACCCAATTTCCAACATATTTACCAATGCCTATACAGTTCTTTCCACGATAATTCAAATGCAACTCTTCATAGAAACAAATATAGTGGACTTGGAACTACAAAACACTAGAGTTTCAACTCTATAACAAGATAATCAAAGTATATCAAAGAGAATAAATGCATAACAAGGCAATCAGGATTTCAAATAAAAGGAAATAAAAAAAATAATGAAATGCACCATCTCCTTCAATTTCCTCTGGGACTTTGTTGTACAGTTTTACATACGAAATGCTCTAGATCGGAAGAACATGATCCACCTGTAAAGGACCATCCACTATAGACCTCCATTTCCATCTACTGTCACTTTCCTCTATGAACTCACCACCTTGAGAAACTGAAATATACAATGTATCTCCATTGTCCATGGCTGCATTACAACCATAAATAAATAAATTTCAATTTCTTTAGCTCACAATTTTTCTAATTAAGAAAACCTGCTGCATGAAAATTATATAAAAAGAAAACTACATAGATCTTACAATAAAACGATACATATGCTTCCCACTAAACAAAAAGAAAATGCAAAGTACCTTATATTCACTCAAAGATCAATTAGAACCAAGAAAAAAAAACCAATTAAGTTCAAACTGGAATAATGGCATAGATGCCGTGATATAGTGTAACTCACGACATACATTCCGTGATGTCAACTATTCTACGGTACCAACCTTAAAACAATGGCACAGGCTTTGAGATTTGGTTAAAACAGAACGGAAAAAAAGTACTTCCAACTAAAATCACAACAATAATGCCTTGCAATTACAAATGGCACGGCTTCTATACAGTGATGACAACTGAACCACAAAACAGCATCCCAACACACTACACATGTTATAAAAATAAGCAGAAACAATAAACTACTTTAAACTGCTATCACGGCATCCATGCCGTGATGTAGTGCAGATCACGACATGCATGCCGTGGCGAGAATTTAACACAGCCATTTGTTAGCAGGTTAGTGGAAGGAGATATTTTGTGAATTTTTATTATTTTTAAATGATGTGGTTAGTTGGACAAAGTTTATAGAGGGTTGGTCTTCTAAATGAAAAGTATTATTGACTTGGTCTCTTAAACAAATCCTCCCTTTTTTGTTTGGGGGGGGGGGTCCCAAAGAACAACCGCGTTTGAGACGCAAAGATAGAAAATATTTTACTTAGGGGATGTGTGAGTTGATTTTCTAAGAAAATGATGAAAACTATGTTTAAAAGAATTGTATTATGAAATTTCAATTCCATTTTCATTTATCAATAAAACGCACAAAGATAGAAAATTTTTCAGGAATTTGACGTTTTCCTGGGAGAATATCTCCAATAAAACACTCTTTTAATGTCTTACATGGAAATTGTAGGGAGTGATGTGTTTTGACCTGGGGACATGAAAATGTAACATAAAAAGTGGCTTTTTTTTTGTATAAATTCATTGGGTAATTATCTCACGGACACTTTTGCAACACTCAATGAAACTTTGTCACAATGATAATGTCAGTTTTTTATGTCTCATTTTCACATTTTCACTATAATTTTTGAGAGATTTTAACTTAGTAATATAGGAAATCTAGTCGAATGTCATTATATCACATCGGTTTTGGCCAAGGATAATTATAATATTCTTACCACAAATTTTAAATTTTTAATACTCTACACCACATTATAAATACATTACGGATTGACAAATATTTTTAATAAGTACCCCACTATCAATCAATTTACGTATACCCACATAAAATTAATTATCCATAATAATCAATATATCTTCACCACTATATATAAAAGGGCAAAATATTGCCACTACAAAATATGATTGTCACACCACAATTTAAAGTTTTTTTATTTACTAAAAAGACGATTAAATAAAATTACATTAGTAACCTCCCTTTAGCTATGTTTTACATTAGAGAAAATATATTCACACCACAATTTTTACTAACTACACCACACTTTTATTGTATTAAAAATCCTTAACTTTATTCTTCATTATATTATGACCCTTAATATCTTTTATTTCATTATTTCACGCAATTACTTTAAATCTTCTTGGTTTTAATGTTAACTTTCATTCAAAAAATTTTGATTATATATAATTTGAAATCATGAGAAAATATATTTTTTTACTTTAATATTTTTCACTATTTCACTTATTTAAAATATTTAGTGTTTCTTTTAACAGAAGTTTTACAAGATAAATATCATCGTATACAAGATGTAATAAATATTCAAGAATTATATATAAAACTATGATGTAAAAAAGTTAAAGATCTAACTATGAAAATTTGTAATGTTAAAGGATGTTAAATGTAATTGATATGTGGTGTAGCTAGTAAAATTTGTAGTGTGAATATAACTATCCTTTACATTATTCTTTTTTATTTTATTTTATTTTATTTTTTTGGTAAGGAAAAAGTTTCATCACATATCTCCGTTAACGACTGAACAAAGCCAAATTGGCATATAATCCACCAAGTCTACGAGAGAGAAGATAGCGAAAATTTCACAATGGTGTGGGCAACTACGTTTTGTCACTGGAGCGTAGTTACATGAATTACAACCACAATCCTAAAGCAATGCAACAGTCCTGCTGAAAAATGGGGCAAAGGGATGAAAATTGAAATCCCCATGGATTGCTGAAACTAATTGCAGTGAATCCTTTTCAGCTGTCTCCACCTTAAGATTGTGCTCTTCAAGAGTGCCATGGCTTCCGTGGCTAGTACAGTTTCCCCTGAATTACAAGAGCATTGTCCAAAATCACCAGTCCATTCTCATCACGAACAACCATCCAGACATAATAGTATTCATTCCCATCTTTTACAGCTGCATCAACAATTAATTTCAGATTCCCACTAATGGCTTCTCCCATTTCTCAGGAACAAGATTCTTTTATTCCGTCACCAAAGTGAAATTCAATCCCTTTCTTATCTTTTCATTTTTCCTTTTCACCGCCGTCATCATCATCTTATCTTCTTTCTGACTATGTTTGAGTTCCAAGCACTGGCCGCTACTGTGCTCTTCCGATCTCGGCACTGTTCATGCGATTTTATTTTTCCTTTTTTTTATCATCATGTTCTTCTTCCTGTTGTTTAAGGAGAAAAAAAACTGAAGTATTAGATTACCATCAGAAAAAGTGAATTTTCAGGTTTGTTGAACCAAAATGCATTTTAGTTGCTAACTACAAATATCATGATTGTCCTATCATAGGAAAACTTGCCATGACAGTCGAACGAAGAAAGGAAGACAAAGGGACTTTATGTTTATTTCAGGGTAATTTTCACTCAGGGTCCCCAACCTTTCAATTTTGTATCAATTTAGTCCCCATTCTTTTTTAGGCCTACTAAGTCCCCAACCTTTTATTAATTATCGTATTATGTCCCCAACGTTACTTTTTGTCCCTAACTTTTCAATTTTCACTATTAGCCCTATCAAAATGATTATTACACCATTGATTCTTTATTTCCACTATAGGTCCCCAACCTTTTAATTTTCATAGAATTTTGTACTCATTTTTTTGGCGTATTGGAACTCCAACATTTCATTTTTTATCATGTTATATTCTCATTAACACTTTCCATGCCTAACATTTTAAATTTAAATGTTAATACCATTTATTATTTAAATAAAAAATAAAAAATAATATAAAATAAGAAGTTTACTCTCTCCAACTCACTCTTACATGACTCAATGACAACAGTCAGAAATAATGATAATAAGAAAAAATGATCTATAACGGTCTTGATAAATATCAAATTCGTGTCAAAGAAAGTTGTCGATCTAAGTATCAACTAGATCGGATCGAATCCGATTTCTTGATCTACTACAAATCACATGGCGGATACAGATTGATAGATCCGCCTTAAAAAAATTAATTCTTGATTTACAAAATATAAACATAGCCATAATAATTTACTCTAATATCATTTCTTATCTCTTTTTGTGATTTTCATCCTAATTTGCTCCCGATTTGTTAGTTGTCTCAATCTAATCTGATCCGCCAATTGTGGATTTACACAAAAAAAAAATAGAATTAGCACATTATGGTTCGATTTCATTTTTGTAAATAGAAAATAATTTTTTTTATCCACCATGATCCATATCCCCTTTGTGATATGTGATGAATCAAAAGCCTAATCAAATTTGTTACACTACCTCTCGGATTGGAAACTTTTTTTATGCGAATTAGATATCCATCAAGTTTGGTGTAAATCGAATTTTTTTATAGATCACTGCGAGCTAAGATATGTAGAGTTCTCATTTTATATTATTCTTTATTTTTTATTTTTATTTAAATAATTAAATATATAATGGTAATTTTAATAGGAACTAAAATTAGTAATTGAAAGGGTGAGGACGAAAGCTGTTATTAGGGAAATAACATGACAACAAATGAAAGGTTAGATGCTCTATATGCCTACAAAATAATAGGAATAAAATTATATAAAAATTGAAAAGTTGGGGATGTATAGTGGAAAAAAGAATCAAGAGTATAATAGTCATTTTGATAGATGTTAATAGTTAAGATTGAAAGGTTGGGGACGAAAAGTAATGTTGGGGACATAATACGATAATTAATGAAAGATTGGGGACTGAGTAGACCCAAAAAAGAATGAGGACTAAATTGATATAAAATTGAAAGGTTGGGGAACTATAGTGAAAATTACCCTTTATTTTACTTATTTCTTTATTTTTGGAATTAGATGGTTGCAGGAATGAGGTCGAGAAAATGGGCTTTCACATTTTCAAGGTTTAGGGGTGGAAAATCTGCCAAAGTGCTGCATTAGATCTTCTGGTGAAGAGTTAAGAATATTAGGGTGAAAATGGTGGTGGTGATTATTTCCATCACTTCCTCGCCGTGTCATATATTAGGTGCATCGCTGCCTAGCTGTGTTATAGTCGGCATCACCTAATACATTTTTCTAGCAAGAAGATTAGGTGAAAGCTGGAGGGTGGTTTGGTAGTGACCAGAAAGAGGATAGGAAATTAGGAAATGTTCACCACATTCTTTATTTTAAACATTTTCTTTTCTCATATTTTATTTTATATTGGATATAGGTGTAAATATTTTGTGGTGTAGTTATCCATTTTAAGTTTAATATGTGGTGGGGTTAAAATGTGGTGTGCTAATCAAATTTTATAGTGACAATATAATTATCCTATATAAAAAGTGTAGCTGTTAGAAAAATTTTTGATTTCCTATTTTACCCTTACATATTTTATTAAATTTCATATTTGTCCTTCATTCATTCTCTAAATTTAACCAAAAAAAAAAAAATTCACTTGCCATTTATCACTGTCTACAACAATCACTACTCTATATATAAAAGTATGGATCAAAGAAAACCTATTTCATCCCTGTAATTTTTTGAAAAACCTATTTTACCCGTTTGGACCAAAGTATTCTTACTTTTTTATTCAAACTTCCTAAATTGTCCTTCAAACTTTAGCTATTAATTCAAAACCTTTTAAATTCTTTCTTTTAATATTCTTTCCATTTTTCATGTCATTAATTGATTATTATAATTAATTCAAGACCCTTCATTTCATGCATTGACAATCATAATTGGAAATATTTTTATTTTATACACTCGAAATAAAATCCAAGAATTCAATGCTTCCTCATTTCATTTGTCCAATCATGAAGACTGAATTTAAGTGATAATTCAATTCTCTAAGGTTTAGTTCTGTCAGAAGTTAGAAAGGTTAGTTTATTCCTTGATATGATTTCCAAGCTGGACTAAAAGAATTATATTCAAGATAGTCACATTGTATATGTATTAATTATAACAATGCAATGTGCAATCATGTAAAATGATCATGTACGCATGTTAGTTTTTTATTTAATTATTGTTAGTATAAATTAGTTGAATGATATTGTCAATTATCTTTTTTAAAATTTAATTTTTTAGGTTCACACACACACACGCACATATATTCATTATACAAGGATAGTGGCTGGCATTAAATTTCCCGCTGAAAACTAGTTCCATAAGTTGACTCCTAATGTGATGTCATATATCCTCTTTTTTTTTCTTTTTTTAGGCCATCTAATGTGATGTCATATATCTTTTTTTTTTAAGGCCATCTTGTCTCTTTCACATTTAAGTGGTCCCTTTTAAAATATTTTCTCTCTTTGAAACATGTATTTTCCTCTTTCCTTTCTATCCTCCACTGATTTGGTTCTCTTTCTCTTTCATCTTCCAATTTAATTACTTCCCTCACTGATTTGGTTCTCTTTCTCTTTCCTCTTCCAATTTCAGTACTCTTTATCCTTCACTAATTGGATTTTATTTCCATTTGGTTATCTTTCACTTTTCTCTTCCAATTTCATTCCTCATTACCCTTCACTGATTGGATTTTATTTCCATCTAAGTCCAGAGTCTTAAATAAGGTATACTTCTTAACTTTGTTAAGTTTCTTATCTTTGATTTGATTGATTTTGTAATTGATTTTTTTCATAGAATCTTAATAATTTATATTGGTTAGAATTTTTTATTATGGTTCTTTCATAGAATTTTTGATTGATTTTTTAGTAGATTTTTTTTTTTACGTTTTTTTTTTCTTTTTTTACATTTTTTCCAATCATTTTTTTAATGCCCTAATAATTTATATTGAAAACAGAATTTTTTATTACGTTTCTTTCATAGAACCTTTCATTGAACTTTCATTAGAATTTTTTTACTTTTTTTTCACTTTTTTTTGTTTGCAGTCGTTTTTTATTGCCGAGAAATATAATTGAAGTTTCTTCATATTATCGATTCCCAAAGTTAGTGTAGGTTTTTGATATACTTTCTCAAATTAAATTTCTTGACATAGATTCCAATTATGTTAAGGGTTTTGATTTGTTTTGACCTATAAATATAGATGTGCACTCCATTCTTTTTCCACACCACATTTCCAAAGTTATTTGCTCATTACAGTGTATAATCAATTTTTTTCTCTCTTGTTACAATGGCTCATGAGCTATGTTTATTGAGGAATGTGGGTTGCAAGTTGGAGAAAAAAAGATGTGATGTTGGTGATAGTGATATGTAAGTGGGCTATTGTTTACAAGAAAACCTGTGGTGAATTTGTTTACGTTGAGATGGTCCTTGCAGACTCGGGGGTATGTATTTTATTTGTAATCCAACGTTCATGAGCTCTTATGTATAATGGACTTGTTATTTGTCATTACTGTGTTTATTTGTTTTTGGTTGTACTTATATTCATTTTATAGCTGTGTATTTTACTCCCAAAGATGTGTACTTTATGCCTAATATTATTATTTTTCTAGGGTGTAAGAAGCCATGCCACTGTAAAATTAGAATTGATTGCTGAATTTGACCCAAAAATTAAAGAGCATGGCATGTATGCCATGGCGCAATTTGATATCGAGCCTAATGAAGTCATGTTTAAACCTAGTTCTCACCAGTGGAATTTTTTAAGCCCACCACTGAGGTATTGGAACGTGATTTGAATGAATTTCTCAATTTTCCAAAAGAAATATATCAGTTCAGAAGTTTTTCCCAACTGTTAAATGGTCTCCAGGTTCAAGAATATAAACTATTTTGTAAGTTAATATAGTTGTAATTTTTGTGAAAACTGTTCTGTTTTCCCAACATAATAGTGATTGTTACCTATACAAATATGATTGGGGAGATTGTGCGGAGGAAAGATGTTCAGGAGCAGATGGTGAAGATAAGATAGTGAAATGCATTGAAGTTGTCCTAAAAGACTCTAAGGAATAACTATCTCACACTCTTTTGGCATTCTTTTTCAATTTTTTTTGTAATGTAGTTAGTTACTTTGTTTTATATAGTAAATTTTTCTAATACATATTATTTTTTTTCATTTTGTTTATAGAAAAATATGATGTCTTGCATGCTATGGGAATATTATCGTGATCATTTGACTAATTTTTTTTGAAAAATCAAAGGATGGTCCTGTTACTATAATCCTTCAGATGTGCTTGAATAAAGTCTACCGTGATAAATATATTAATCTTGCGTCAGTTACGTTGTAATTTGCAGATTTTTTTAGTTTATTTTTTTCTGGCCTTTTTTCCCCTTTTTTGATGTTTGTAGAGGTGGCTGGTTTATCTTAGACATTTAATGTAGCGAAGCTTTTAGTTAATGCGGCTATTCCTGAGATTGAAGAGTATTTGAACAAGTGTGTATAGTATATTTTTTAATAGATATATCTTCATGATATTTCATATTTATAAATATTCTTTCATTTTGTTTTGTTCAGAATTTTAATAGACACAGAATCTTTGTCTCAACGGTATAGTTAGCTTTCCTCTGCATCACTGCACAATATGCTTGATGGAGTTAATTCTTCACGTGTGAAAACAATTGAGGATTTGTTGGTGGTTCAAAAGGTATTATTTTAGAGGTAATTAAATTAAATGGCTTTACTGTCTAATATCTCATCAATACTAAATTTTGCTTTTGTTATTTTAGTCTGGAATTTAATGGGTTTTCAAGAAAATCACTGATGTATTATCGAAAGATCATGACTGGTCCTATTTGGGTTGTGATGATAAAAAATGTAACTATAAGAAGCTACTAAAGTCAGTGATGGTTATTATTGTAAGAACTACAAAGAACTATGCCCAAATGGTGTCTAGAGACTTATGATTAAAGCCACTGTTGAGGGTAAGAAAAAAGGTTCTACAATTATGATTCTTTGGGATCGAGAGTGCAAATAGTTACTTAGGAAAACTTTGGATGAATTGCATTCCCAAAACATTTTGGTATGTAGTTTAATTTTCATTTATATTTTCTATGATTTCTACTACTTCTAGTTTGTTATCTTGGTTGTATTTGTATATTTCTTATAGAATGGCGAGGATACTACCCTATACCCCCAGAAGATTCAAGATTTAGTTGGAAAAAAATGTTATTCAGGGTGGATGTTGATATGGACAAGTTTGCCAAGACGGAAAACATATTTTCCATTAATAGGATGACTGAAAATAATGATCTTCCTGAGATGTGTGGAGATCTCAGCGATATTGAAATAGTAGGTTTTCTTATATGTTATGATTTAGTCACCCTCCACATTTTTAGTTTGTTTACTAACTATTTCTTTTTAATTTTATTAAGCCTTCTGACTCTGATTCGGATTTGGAGTTATTATTTTTGAAGCTCGCTGAGGTCGATTCTAATGTGATGCTTCTTCTCTAATCTTTTTTACATTTAGATAAATATTGTTTTTAGCATATAGTTTTATTATTGTACTAAAACTGTGTTTGATAACTGTTAGGATACAGATTCCCTTTTGGCAAGTGGTGATGGAACTCCTAAGTCAACTCCTTCCAAGAGGATGACTCTTGAGGATTCTTGCATAGGTAGTTTTGGAGCTTCTACTCAGAACTCTATGAACAAGAAGCTTAAGCTTGTCAAGATAGAAAAACCCATCTGATTGAAATGTACATTGTTTTTTGAAACATTCTTCTTTATTTTGCGGTTTTTTGGCCCAATTTTTATTATTTTCCTGTGCTTCGGATGGGTTTATACCTGATCTTTGTTTATTACTTTCTGCCTTCATGTGATGTGGGATTTTTGTTATGTTTTGAATCAATATGTTGAATGCTATAGCCTTTTTTTTATGATGTCTTTCCAGAGGTGTCATTCTTCGTCGTATTTAGAAATTTATTATCTATCTTGATTATATATAAATCATTATCGTTTTTTTATCCTTGAAGGAATTTCATATATTGCCTTCTTGGAATTTTTGCATTTTTTGCACTTTTTAGCAGTCATTTTAGAAATCCACACTCAATGGTATTCAAGGCAGCATGTACGGGTACGTTGTTTTGTTATCTCAATTATTTTTATTCAGGCTATTCATTTTCAAGGATACATTTTTAAAAGCTGGTATCTTCCGATCTTTCCACTTTAATTTCATTTTGTGTTTTGATACTCAGCTTATTTTTTGGTCAATATTCCCCGATAGACAATAATTCATATCCTCAATTTAATGGCCTAGGGGCAGATCCAATTTTGCAAAATGGATGATAGTATGAAGAATAATGTTTGGGTTGAATGAAGTGAGTTGGCTAAAATGTTTTATCTTTTCTTGTGTGATTGTCATTGTCTCTACATGGCATAAAATGCTATATGGAGGCAATGAAATTCAAGTTTCTATAATGAACATTTTTAAATCCTTTGGAAGTTGGGTATCAAATCATCAGATTCCTTTATGAATTGCTGGATGGAAACAAATGAAGCACTACATAGTACTGCAGTCAACGTCAACGGTCCTTGGATAAACCACCCCCACATTGTGTTAAATGCCAGATGGATGCCACTGTTTTCTGAGACTAAAAAAAGTCCCTATATATTTTTTTTTACTTTTTTCTTTTATATGGAGAGAGGGGTAGCCGGTCCAGTGTAGTTATCTTTTTCCTTTATATTGTATTTAATCTTATGTTCCATTATAAGTGACCCATGTCTTTTGGGTAGCTTTATGTTTTTGATTTTTTCAGAATGTGTACATTGTAATTGTCCTTCAATTTAAACTCATTCAAATTAGCCAATAATTATATACATGGTTCTATATTACAAACATCTAGCATTATTCTTCTTTTCAAATTATTAGTAGTTTGAGGTTACTTTTAATACTGTAAAATTGTCATCTTCTATTCCATTTATTTTTTTTTTGCAATCAAAATAGAGCTCTTCTCATTCATGAGATAAATCAAGCAAAAGTGCATTTAGAAGAAAGTCCGGGGGTAAAGGTCCCCCAAGAGAGTTTAAAAAATAATCAAGACCTCTATGTGCTAATAAATGAGCAACTTCATTTGCTCTCCTACCTATGGCTTGAAACTGGTAAGCATCGAAACAATTTTGATCACATGCCATATGTCTGGCGGGGTAACCCTACTAGACGCACACTTGGTCGGTGATGATTGAATAATTCAAGTGTGGGAGAACTCACATAGATTGTCCCACACCTGAATTATTCAATCATTACCCGCCAAGTGTGCTTCTAGCGGGGTTACCCTGCCAGACGTATGGTGGGTAATCATTACTCAGCATCAAACCCTTGACTGAGAAAAGAGACTTGCTCCAGAATAGGACCTTTACTGCTCGTGGCTCATGCTCTCTTAAAAGGCGTATGACATTCAAATCCGACTCAAATATCACTCTACAAAAGCCCTTTTCCACTGCCATTTGAACTCCTTTCAACAAAGCCTGACATTCACCCACATGTGACCCATCCTCTCTGCCACCACATCCGCAGAAGCACAAATCAGCCCACTTCTTTATCTCTACAAGATACCCCTATTCCAATATGGTCACCCTCCCTTACCGACGATGCCTCAACATTGATCTTAATCCTGTCCCTCGCCGTGTTTCCCACGTCTTCCTCCATCTCTGCATCCCTCCACTCTGCCCTCCTCCACTCTTCTTTTGGCTACATTAAACTCCTCAAAATAACACCCTGCCTCGACCAAAAAGTCCGTGCTACTATTGTCCTTTCCTTCGAATACTAAGGCATTTTGAATTCCCCAACATTTCCATAACGCAACAAGGAGCAAAGCAAAACCAGCCCCATCCAGCCTTCTTCTGGCAGCCAGAGTGGCTCGCCAACATGTATTCCCGGTATTCCATCCAATAAAGCCCCGAACTCCCTCCTTAACTACTTCTCGGCCACCACCAGGCAACCCACCAGTGCATGAAATGGCGTCTCCTCTTCTCTATAGCACCGGGGACAAATTGGATCAATTTGAACATGTCTTCTCCACAAGAAAGATTTGGTTGGTAAAACATCTCTCATAATTTCCATGCAAAATTTCTTTTTTTGCTAGGAACCATCGAGCTCCATAACCCTTTCCACCAACTGCCAATACGTCCCTCTAGCATGGAATTCCCTTCACGAGTCAAATTCTGTTCTAAGTGATATCTCGATCGCACACTATAAACTCCGCTAGACTCATAATGCTACATGATTCCATCTTCAACACTTAGATTTCCATGTGGCATTCCCAAAATGACGTCTGCATTGATGGGAACAAACCTTTGCCTAATCAACTTCTCCTTCCATTCCTCATTCTTATTCATCAACCCCCCACCTTCATCAAATGATCTTCCCACCTCGAATTAATAGGACGGTATGTATGTGGTCGTGGCATCCATGGGCTAGCAAATACCAATGCTTTTTCCCCATTCCCATTCTGCCACCGTACCCTTTTTGTCAATAACTCCTGTCTCTATAATATGCTCCACCAAAGGAAAGAGCACCCCTTCTTCTCCTATGCATCCCAGAATGTACTAAACCAATGGTACTTGGTTTGTAAAATTTCCACTACCAAAGAATTTGGAGAAGTGAGTAGTCTCCAAACTTGCTTCGCCAAAAGAGCCCTATTAAAGGCTTCAACATCTCTAAAGCCCATTCCACCTTCAAACTTTGATTTACATAACTCCTCCTATGCAATCCATCTCTCTCTATGTTTTTCATTAGAACCCCCAAAAGGAGCTCTTCAATCCAGTCAATTCACTACAACTGTTAGACGGGACCCTAAACAGACTCATAGCGTAATTAGGGATTGCTTGCGCCACCACTTTGATCAAAATTTCTCTACCTCCAATGAATAGAGCCCCCATCCTCCATAACTACAATTTCTTCCAGACATGGTCCTTAAGACCCCAAATAGGCCCCTTATATTCCTCTCAATGAACGACAGGAGCTCCAAGTAAGATTTATGGCTCTCATCATGTTCAAGTCCAAAGAAAGAAAGAATTTCATTCTGAATAGCCTTACTAGTATTTGGAGAAAAAGTAATCTGAGACTTACTCAAATTCACCCTCTGCCCCGCTGCTGATTTATATGTACTCAGAATTTGCCCTACAGCATTACATTCCTCCATATTTGATTTACAAAAGAGAATACTGTCGTCAGCAAAGAACAAGTGATTAATTCTTGGACCGTTTCTAACACTCCTGAACCCATGTATGTTACCATCCCTTTCCGCATTAAACAAGAGCTATGATAATCCTTCAGCTCATAATAAGAATAAATACAGCGATAGGGGACAGCCCTGACGAAGTCCCCTAGCCAGAACAATAAGCCCATATGGTTCACCATTTATAAGCACATAGAACTTAACTGTAGAGATACACTTACCCACCAAATCCCTCTACCTCTATGAGAACCCCATACGTTCCATCATATTCAAAACAAACTGCCATTCCACTCGGTCATACGCCTTACTCATATCCAGTTTAAGAGCCATGTACCCCTAGCTTCCTTCAGCCTTCTTCTAAAGCGAGTACATAAGTTCGAAGGCACAGATAGCATTGTCAGTAATCAGCCTGCCAAGAACAAAAGCACTCTGCGAATATGATATTAATGAAGAGAGAAAAATTTTCAACCTATTAGCTATAACCTTAAACACAATTTTATAAATAGCATTGCTTTTATTCTATTTATCGATGTATTCATATATAATTTATTCATATTTTTGTATATAGCTACGTACTCCCATGAATATGACCAATAGTAACAACACATCTAGGATGTGTTGCAGAATATTCTCTAATACTTATAAATTACTACTTTATTATATGTTAGTTTCCATTTTCTCTTTATTTTGTTATTTTGTTAAACGGTGGGAAAGGAAGGAAACTTTATAATCGAATTGAAATATATATATATATATATATTGGCTGATTGGCACTAAATGTCCCTACCTTTAATCAGTTTTATACAAAACATTCCTAAATATCAAATTTTGGCATTGGCTACCCTCAAAATAACCTTTCTTGAGAACATTTCTACTGTCTAATTAACCTCAAAAATCAGTTAAGTTACGTTTGGATTCTACTTTCTGAGGGTATTTCTGTCTATCTACAAGATTCATGATAATTTGATCAATTGCCTAATGTAACTTCATGAGAGAAAACAAAACCCACATAAATACAGAAAGAACGAAGAGGACGAAGAACCCTGCTTGCTGGAGGAGGGAAAAAAAACCAATTTGCTGAAGTTTGCAACTATTTCATATACCGTTAGGTGCCGAAGGATCATCGGTAAAAGTATATTTCTAAGATTTTTCGTCAACGTAATGTAGGTTTTGCAAATTGTGTGTTGAGAGGGTTTTAAATATATTTGTGTATATGATTTAATCTCTCTAAAAGGTTATTCTTGTTCAAAGCTATGGGGGAAAGAAAATAATAAGCACAAGACATGTACTTTCCAAAGTTTAGGCAGATTGAAGAATGGGCACCAGATTACGATGAGTTACCTTTGTGCGACAAACTATATACACTGATCTTTATACAATGATATAATATGTGGGTAATGTTTCTTTTCTTCAAACGTACGTTCATATATGATTCAAACACTTTTTTTTTTTCATTTTATTGCAAAATCAAGAATTCCATAATTTATGGTGAATTTGGAAAACTAGAATTAGGACTTTCACCGTTTAAACATTTTAGGTCATATTAAAGTGTTTGAACTCATTGATTGAATGAAATATGCTTTTGTTATTTGTCCTTTAGATTTTGTTGTGTTACTGAATAACAATATTGTTTGTTTTCATGCAGAGGAAAATAGTGAATATTTCACAATTGGAGTTCATCATGGGGGGCATTTTTTTGATAAACCAAATAATGTGGCTTATGGACATGGAATTGTTACATTCTTGGACTATATGCACCCGTCATGGTTCACCAGACACAACTTGATGCAGTTCTTGAAACGAGTTTGCATGAATAATCTTCAATTTTTCTATGGGAAGCCAAAAATCAGTTTAGGAAACGGGTTGGTTAGGTTGAAGAATGAAGATGATGTGAAGGAGATGCTTAGACATAAGGATAGGGTGATGGAGATATATGTGCTACGTTCATCGGAGAGTCATTCATTACCTATGGATGCTCCATAATGCTCTCAAAATGACAACCTCAAAGATTGTTACATCCCAAAAGATAGTAAAAACAATAAGGCAAACATTGACATTGATTTGGGATACTATCCTTAATAATATCGATAAAGGAGATATTTGGGGGACCTTATGAGGACTTTCGCCATTTCAATTATACCTCCAATGTTGTTAGCAAGACGAGTGATGACCAAGATGATGTGGTGCGGGGAGAAGTAAATATTAGAGAACAGAACCAGTTGGTGTTTGAAGTAGAGGATATACGGACAACAGAGTAAGGAGAGGAGGATGAGGAGGAAGATGGGAAGGAGATGGTTTGGTAGAATCAGACTATGAAATGGAGGAAGAAGAGGTTGGGATTGATGAAGCTACATTAAACTTTGATTTTCTATTTGGCATATCCAATGGATAATATATGAGGGATTCAGATACTGACTATGGAGATTCGAATGAATTACGAAGCAGTGATAGTTGCCCGAAGAGAAGCTTGCGAAAAGTGGAGTACAATGGTTGGGCCCAGAATCCAGAAAATATTTTATCAGAACACTAGACGTGCAAGGTTTGACTGGGCTGATTATGCTGGGAATGAAAAATTTCAATTGAGACGTAATAATGCTGGCTCTATACAACACATTGTGGACCTTAGGTTGAGAACATGTTCATGTCGTTCAGGGTAGTTGACTAGACTCCCTTGCTACCATATAATTGCATCTGTTATATCCCTCATGGATTTTGTTGATGAGAACTACAAGAAAGAGGCATACCTTCGGACATATGTATCATCAATTTCGCCTATACGAGGACCAGATGCATGGCCTAATCCGGGGTTAAATCCTCCTAAGCCTCCGTTCTACACAAAAAGAGCCAGTAGGCGTAAGAAAGCAAGTAGAAAAGAACCTAGTCAAATAGGATCAGCTAGAAAAAAAAAGCACATCATCGAGTACCCAAACTGCATCGAGTGGCACTAAAAAAAGGGCTGGTTTAATTATGCCATGCAGGAAATGTGGTGAATAAGGACATAATAGAAGGTCATGCAAGGGGACACCACAACCAACTTCTAATACACCGTGAGCAATTTAATATGTAGCAACAAATCATATTGCCTCCTATTTTTGTTTTCTGGTAGCAACAAAGCAAAGTGCCTGTTGTTTTCTGGTTTTTGGTATTTAACAGGTTGATGGAGTATGATATAGGTAAGCTTGTGTTTGTAAGAATTTTCTATTTTGGGTGATTTTATTTCAAGGATATGATGTGCTTATTAGCTGCAAGAATTAAGACTAATTACATTGCTGGTGTTACCAATATGGATTCTATAAATATCATTTGAAACTTGGTAGTTATGGCAATTACTATATCCTCGGTGTTGTTAATCTTGTTGATTGATCATTATCGATGTGCTAACTTGTTTTTCTTTGTTTGCACTACATTTTATATATGAACTTGTCTAGGATATATAGTGAGGAGAATTGATGCGAAAAAGTCAATTGAGATTTATGTCTTAATTTTTTACCGGTGCGAGAAAATGGAATAGGCTACATTTTCTTCTCAATTTGTTATCCAACATATTTGATATATTTTATGTGACGATGAAGTAAAAAATGCAAGAAATATAAAAATTATATATAACCAATATTCAGCATATATATTCATGTCATATTGAAGTATTTGATTCCAAAACTTGCACATGGAGGCATTGGGGGGGGATTTCTCCACCGTATGACTTGAGATTCTGCAACGGATTTACTGGATAATGCCAAAGAAGTGGTTGTAGTTTTTTTTTTTTTTTTTTTTTTAAATAAAGTGCTCGTGGACATTAAACTATGAAATTTCTCCCAACCATATGACTTGAGCCTCACCTTTCGGTCGCCCAACATCTCCTAGTAGAAGTATAATGAATTTCGTACATTGTGACTGTCAAGCAGCTATTGGTAGAGCAAAAAGTCACATGTATAATGGCAAGTCTAGGCACATAAGACGACGACATAATATAATAAGACACATGCTCTCCAGTGGCATTATTTCCATTGATTATGTAAAATCAAAGGAGAATATTGCAGATCAACTAACGAAAGGTATACCGAAGGAGCAAGTGTCATATTTATCGAGGGGAATGGGATTGAAGCCAATACAATGAGGAGTAGCTTGGCGGAAACCTAACCTAGAAATGTGGTGATACACATCTAGGTTCAATAT
>CAVNYN010246469.1:0-61633 GCA_963692815.1 Nyctanthes arbor-tristis | reverse complement strand
CACTCTTTCCCTACACACGCTCTTCCGATCTGTTGGCTGGTTGTCGATATTATTTTTTAACATGTTAGTAAGTGAATTATCTAAGGTAAAATAAATTTTCTAATAGATTTTATTAAATACTTTGATTTCATAGAAGAAGTTATGGCTACACAACAATAGGGAAGATTACATTGTACTCTTTCTTCGGGCCTATAATAAATACACAAAATGAGGAATTAAATAACCACAAGATACTCCTCTAACTGAGAATCAACAATCTTCTCCTTTAGTTAGAAATCAACAATCTTCTTTTTTAGTTGAAAACTAACAATCTTCTACTCTGAATGAAACAACAAGATGAGTGATGAGTTTCTTACTGATAGTTTGACAATTTTTATTGAAAGAGAACTTGTTAGCATAATAGATATAGACTCTCTTATTGATGAATTTGTTAAAATAAAAAATCGTCGGGTCTAACTAACTTTTTAGCCCAATGTACTAGATTTTGAGTTGTTGCAAATTTTGTCATGCACTTGAATTGAGTTTGCTTACTATTTTAAAAAATTAGAGCTTATATGATTTTTTTTGAGTTTTCGATCCGGCTTCCCCCACTTTTAGGTCCTGACTCCGCCATTGCTTGCTCCAAATCTGTGCCTCTTTCCCTTTAGAGTTCTTTTTCTTGAGTAGGTTTTTGTTGGCGGCACCGGTTGGCATGCCTGGGGAGTCATCTTTGGAAATGGATGGCGATGGCGACTTGGGCTTCTTCTTGTCGGATCGGATCGGGGAATTGGATTTGGAACCGAAAGTTCAAGGATTGTTTGGAAGAAAGATGGGTTGAATTGAAGCAACCAGGAAAATGAGTTTTATTTGGAATGTGGAGCCCACTCAAATTCTCTATGTGGCACTGACTGGACAGATCTGGTTCCAGAAATGAGTTTTATTTGGAATGTGGAGCCCACTCAAATTCTCTATGTGGCACTGACTGGACAGATCTGGTTCCAAATCAGGAACCAGATTTGATCTTGTAAAAAATCTAGTCAAACTATTATGCAATCAGCACTCGACAAGAAGGCTAATTAGATTATAAAAAAATGGTGTTTAATATATACATTGACATGTTAGAAACACTATAATTTTATAGTGTGTTAAATTTGTCATAAAAGATACAATTATTCATTCTAGATACACAAAATTTCTAGGGAGGGTAGTACTCTCCCCTTAAGGAGAGTACACTCTCCCATGGCACCACTTGATTGGTGGAAATCAGGGGGGCTCCTTTGATTTTCACCAATCAAGAGGTGCCACAGAAAGGAGTACTCTCCCGTCTCCCTAGAAGAATTCATATAGTACATCTCTCATTTTTTCTATTGCGAATCTCATTGAATACAACATATTGAAGTTTATTTTCTGTTTTATAGTCTTGCTCTCCTCTTTATTTTTTAATCCCGGGGAAGAGAAGGGAATTTAGAGTTGAGGCAACTTCCGCTACGTACCAGGATTGACAACCTGATCGATGTTGATTGTGTGTATTCTAACACCAATTATCAAATGCCAGTGAGAATAAACACAAAAAAAGTACACTATAAAATACTCAAATATCAAGTACAAGAGCATCATATCGTCGACTCATAATTAGTAAAAAGGGGGAAGAGAGAGTTTAATTTATCTGCCTGTGGTAAAAATTATTACATACCGTGTACATTCAATATTCTTGTTCATGATCATAATCTTGATTCATTATAAACCCCTCCACCCATATAAGAGCATAATAATTCATCCACAACTTAAAAGCTTCACCGTGAAGATTATGCAGAGAAATTTAATTACTTATTTTGCTGTGATTCATCATTCCACCAACTTATGCATAATAATTGACTCAAAGAATCAGAAATAAGAAGCTTCATTTTTAAGTTGGCTCAGTCAATGTGTCATTATGTGGGGAGATTAGATTGGGATTATTTTATTTTATTTTTTAGCTTAAAGATATAAAGATATCTGGCTAACGGTAATTAATTAAAGAAGATAATAAAGTGGGTGTGAGTTTTGAAATTTCTATCTAGTGAGGTTATTTGCAAAACAAACATTGCATAAGCAAATTTACGTTGTGCGATGCATATTTTTAAGAAGAATACAGTTCGACGAAATGTCGAGAGAACCGTGCGTTTAATAGTGAAATTCTTCACTTGAGCGTGGCGTTGAATGAACATTCACTACCATGTTCGACTCACCACACATGGACCCCACCCCACGTGAGTAGCACTCATTGAGTGCCAGGTTAAATAAAAAGGCTTCATTTAATATTACTTTTGTCTGATTAATCAGACTTATTAGGTTAAGTTCAGACGCTTATCATTGATGAAGGAACTTAATGTTTCATTTCGAATATTTTGTTTATGTACAACGTTGGATAGTATGAATGGTTTAGAGAACATGAAGAGAAACGAGATTGATAAAAAGTAATAAACTTGAAATCAAACATTGTAATAAAACTTAAAGCATTAAGGATTTAGCTACCAACAAGGTTGTTAACTTAGAAGAATAGCAAACTCCCAAACAAAACTCGGTCGACTGCTATACATTTTCCTCATGGCAGCACAGAGAGCACTCTTAAAGTCATAACAAGAAAAAAAGGGAGAAAAATACTAAGGTTTGAATCTTTTCCTATGGAATGTGTTCATAGCAGTGAGGTTGGTTCAAGATCCTTGAGTAGGCCAACTACTTGTTGCATACTCGGCCTCTTTGAAGGAAGTTCTGCAGTGCACAGATAACCAATCTTCAAAGCCTCGACCAGTTGTGCTTCGGATCCTGTTGAACTGAGTCTTGGATCGATAGCTCGTGATCCCTTGTTTGTCCTTACTAATCCTCGTACCCAAGTTACTAAAGTTGCATCTTGTGTCTCAGGATAGTCATCTCCAACTGGTCTTTTCCCAGTAATTAGTTCAAAAAGAATAACTCCAAATCCATAAACATCAGATTTTGGTGTCGGGGCCTCTGGGGAATTGGTTTCTGGCTTAAGGAGCTCTGGTGCCACATACCCTCCCAGCTCGTGTCCAGTCTCATCCTCGAGTTCGTTGCCAAAAATTTTAGCCAGTCCAAAGTCTGATAACCTTGGCTCTAGGTTCCAGTCGAGATAAATGCTGCTTGCTTTTAGATCTCTGTGAATAATAGGAGGTGAGCAGCCATGGTGAAGAAATGCAAGTGCACGTGCCGTGCCAAGCAAGATTTTGTGCCTAAAATTCCAAGTTGTTACTGGACTTTCCGAACAAATATTCTGTGTTAAACTATTTTCATGTTGTTCGAATGAATCAGAGCTCCAGCCTTCTGTAGTTTGAACAGTGAGTGGCAAATCATAGAGTAAGTTATGCAGATTTCCATTCTCCATGCAATCATAAATTGCAATCCTCTGCTCTCCAGCCAAACAATATCCAGTTAAAGGGACAAGATTGGGATGCTTAATTCGACCAAGATACCCGAGTTCCTTTGCAACTTCTTGGTCAGTCATGGTCGACGCTTGGACCAAAACTTTAACAGCAATATGAATTCCACCTGGTAACAGTCCACTGTACACAGGACCGAACCTCCCTTCCACCAACAATGTGCTCCGTTCAAAATGAGAAGTTGCAGAAAGAAGGTCTGCGAATGTGAAGTTAAGCAGTGGCTTCTCAAAAATTACCACCGGCACAGATGTTGCTTGCTTAACATCAGCCACCCAAGTGGTCGAATCAGTCTGAAACGAGAAGGGCCGTGATATGGTCTGTTCTTCCTTGCAGGAACTTTGTTTCGCGGCCCACATTCTAGCTCTTCTTCGACAACCAAAAGCTAAAAATAGCAAGCCCACAAGTAAACAAACCATGGAGAGGGTTAGAACCAGGGCAAGCTCTAGTCCCCTATGTTTTTGAGCTTTTCTTTTGAAGAAGGCCGGGTTTGCAGCAATGGGACAGCTGTGCACTGACCCAATGAAAGCCGCTTGAATGGTTTCTGGAGATATTTTCGAAGCACAAAAGCTTAGTTCGTTATACGAGAAATTGAAGCTCTCCATTTCTGGGAGTTCTTGTAGGAGCAGCAAAGGGATCTCTCCAGTGAGGTCATTGTAAGAAACGTCGAGAACTCGAAGATTTGCAGTATTAAACTCAGGAATATGGTTTCTGAGATGATTCTTGGAAAGATCAAGTGTTCTTAAACTACTTAAACGTGACATGTTACTTGGAATTCGACCAATCAAATTGGTTCTGGACAGATTCAGATACTCTAAATTGGACAGCATATCAATTTGCAAGAATGGTTGCTTGTTAAATCTGTTGTGTGCGAGGTTTAAGTGTTTAAGATTCTCAGCATTATCTAAGCCAGTAAAAAACTTGCCACTGAACTGATTCTCAGACAAATCCAAATAAGCCAAATTTGACCAATTGAAACAGGAACTGATATTTACCTGCGAAATATGGCCTTGAAATTGATTTCTGCTCAGATCAATCACCTCCAACGGTCCTTCAAAGACACCATCAACAGAACCCTTAAACAGATTGCTCGAAATATTAAGATGACTTATTGATGCCATCCCTGAAAAATCCGAATCCCCGCCTTGAATCTCATTTTCCGCCAGATTCAAGAATCTCAACTTAGGCAATGCAACACCAAAACCACTAGGAATAGAACCATTAAGATTGTTTCGAGATAGATCAAGGGAAACCATCGACCGGCATTGCGAAATTCCCATTGGAATAACTGATTCAAACCCATTTTTACTGAGGTTGAAAACTTGCAAGTTCCCAAGGGAGCTTATGGTTTCAGGGATACTCCCAGAGAAATTGTTAAAAGAAAGATCCAAACTTTGAAGTTGCCCAAAATTCCCTATGTTGCTGGGCAGAATCCCTGAAAATTGGTTAAATGAAAGATTAAGACTCTTTAGTGAACCCAAACTCCAAAAATCAGAAGACAGGCCAGTAATTTTGTTATTGCTCAGGTCCAAAAATTCAAGATTTGTCAGTTTTCCTATGGTGTTATCAGGAATTCCACCAGTTAACCCCAGACCTGAAACTTCCAGCTTAACAACATTTTCTCTTTTGACATCACAGATCACCCCTTTCCATGAACAGAAAGAGACAGAAAAATTATATCCTCTGGAGGAATTTAAACCCATCTTTTGCAAGAAACCATGGACAAAGAAATCATCTGTATTGGGATTTTGGGAAACAAAGGGCTTGAAGAATAGAGTTAGAATCAAAAGTGAACTAAAGAAACCAAACCCCATTCCTGGATGATGCCTATAAAACAGGAAAAAGGATGAAATTGCAATGAAACCCCTTAACAACCTCCCTAAACCCTCATTTTAGAGCTTCAACATCACCAGTTCTTCACTAAATACTTCTGTGAATATTTTCTGGCTTCTGCAGCACCAATTAAACCATAAACCCACCACCACACAAATCACAAACCACTGGCAAGTAACTTCAGGGTTCAAAGGATACCATAAAGTGGTGATTTTTGGGATTCAGACTCCAAGAAAGGGTGCAATCTGCTTTACATAAGAAAATGGGATTCTGGAAATGATTGGAGATTTCCAAGTGAACGTGAGGCTATCTTCTTGTCTGACCTTTGTGCAGGTTTTAATGAAGCCAAAACAGAAATAAATCCAATTGAACAGTTGTTGTCTGCGAGTTAAAACTTAAAGAAAGCTCAAAATATCTGCTTAAATTCCCCATTTTTAGCAGAAAAAATAGGAGGTTAACAAGATGCCAGGGAGTGTGGATGCGGGTTGGGGTGCTGTACTTGTAATAATCTGATGTTACTGTACAAGAATAGAAAAAAAATTTCTGGAAAAGGATCAAAAGTATGGACCAGATGATAAAATAAACTATTTTGGACGATAATAATAATTTATAACCCGAGCTGTACTGTCCTTAATCCTTATATTTCCTTCTGAGTCAAAATCTTAAATAAATAATAAATAAAATAAGAATTATTATTTTTATTATATTCGAACAATCTTTTGATCAACCTCTCTGAGTTTAGAACTCTAATTGAATGGTCGCTCTGACTCACCAAAACACGTCTGATTTAGAGAGTCCATAACATTAATTAACAACTCATCCACTCAGATCCAGATTTAGTTGAATAAATTTAGCTCTTAACTGGATATATAATATTCAATTCAATATAAGAATATCATTAGTTTATCTATCTATTTCAATAATAATAATAATAATAATAATAATTATAATAATAATAATACGCATGCAAATTCGTACATGTATAAAATCAGGGGTGGTGTTGGGTGGGAAAATCAATGATTTCTGCGTTTAGTGCCCTTCATCATTTATTTCTCCAGCAAGTTGATTTTCCCTTTTACGCCATAATTAAATTTCTTAAATAAAAATGCAGCAAAATGATGAGTAATTATGATAATGTAATTTACTATTCCCGTAAGCATTGATTGAACACACTTGTACAAGTTTACCTATTCATAGTATCCTTCACGACGTTTTTAGTATCGGGTCTATTACTGTAAAACTGTTTTGTTACTATATTGTTGTGTAAGATCCCGTATACGACCGTAAAACTTCTTCTTGTGTAATAATACTCGCATACCACCGCAGAACCACTTGTACGCAAAGGACGAATATATAAACAGAAATTATCGCCTAATGTTTATGACTTTATAATAATCAAAGGAAATTCATGTTAAAAGTTATGGATGACTTACTTTTCCTTTCAAATATGTAAGAATCTGGTAATGCAAAAGTTCATGTTATCCATCTTTTATTTTTTTGAAGTGCAGAATTTATCTTTGCACCTTTCCTGGTCAGTCAACCAGAAAGTAGATTTAAATTTCTTTATTCGTTTGTTGAAGGATTCTCCACTCCTTTGGGATTTATAGTAAACAATAGAAACGTGTCATATCACAAACAAAAAGAATTAAAACGAAGTAAAAACAGAGAGATTAGAAGGGCATGGACAGATATTACTAGGTTTAACTAATTAATTCTTCACCTACACATTGTCAAGAACAAGGGTTAAAACATTAATTCTAACAGAGAATTATAATTGGAACAGTGAATATGGTTATACAGTTTCCAGAACGTGAAACAATAGGCATCGTCTTAGCGAGTTCATGCAACAGGAAGTGATTGTGAACAAACCTACTTAGACAAAATTGCAGAGCTCCCCTGACCCGAATGCAAAGCATGTGTTTTGCTGCTTAAGCTATGCCTGCCTCAGGAGGAGAAACCTCATACGTTTTACGGTTTAACCAAAAAATAAAAGATAAATATTGGAGAAATAAACGCACCCCAGGGTCTGATACTCCCAGTTTATTTTCTTCATCTACAGCCAGACAGCATGGAGTAGGGGGACCTTTCTATAAAAAAATCGGTACTTTTACTACAGAGTGTGACAAAGGAGAGGCTCTCCCAACGGCTCTACAGTTACATCATATCCTGAAGGGTCGGTGTCCTGAGCTTGAACGACCCAGCTTTGCTTTTTTTCTGCGTTCATTTTTGCTTGCAGTTGCTTGGAATAAATTGGGGCCACCGAAGTTAATCTTGGAACCCTTTACCCTCTTCCTCTTTCCACGGTCATATTCTTCATCCCTAATCACATTTAGAAATTGGATTAAATACAATTGAAAAAAATTTTAAACAGAACTTGTGAAATTTTAAGGAAAATGTCAAGATGGTGTTAATTTTTGTTTTCCATAACATGAATCTTAAGTTGAAAGAATTCATGTTTTTAAGGAAAATGTCAAGTTAGATGATGAATGAGAAAAACCCCATATAGATGATAAATATTGTAAGAGGCAGATGTCAGGGAGCACCTTGACCTTACAGTTTCTTTTTCCAATTCAAGGCAGACCAATAATACATATCTAAGCATCTCGCATGTAGGTATCTTACTTCAAGCTAAAAAAAATTTCCAGTTCATAAAGGTAACATCACCATACATGCATAGCATCATGTTCAGTTGATAACGTATGATTATTCAGGAAAACTGGGTGGATTTCGGATAGCAAGATTGATTTAAACAATTAGGTAATTATGTGCTTCAGTGAAAAATATCCCAGGAGAACATGAATTGCATTAAAAACTCACCATTCATCACCAATGTAGCCAATTTGGAGTGCATCCATTTCCCAGGATTCAGTCCTCTCTGACATAGATGTATCAATGTCAATATAATTCCACCGGGGAACTGCACCAAAGAAAACAAAGATGATGCAGATGATCAAAGATTTTGTGGAAATTTAGAGAATGAAAATGATAAAGGTATGACACAAAACTATACTTGCAATAAAACCTCTCACCATTTGACTCTTCCAAGCCTCTGGTAAGCATACTCATTATGCCATTCAGTGATTTTCTTCTATGACTCTCCGAAGTACTGGGTTCTTCAGCTGCAGAAAGCTTCCTTTTTGAGGCAGATCCAAGACTTCTTGGGGATTGATTTTCGGTCAAAGGAACATTTCCGTTTGGAGCAGCTCTCTCTCTAACTTCATTATTGATAACTCTTGGCGCCTTACAATTACCAGTAACACTTGGTATGCTTGAAATTCTACCATTGTCAACAGAGCCACATTTTACTCTCTCTCTTTTAGAGTAAAAAGAATGTCCACTGGAAGCAGGAAGCGATTTTTCAGACGTGGATGGCCCAAGATATGAGGGAACCCCATTTCCATCAAACAGATGTTCTAAATAAAGTTTCTTGTTTTTCAGGGAGCCATATTTTCTTCGCCCATTCTTCTTCTTTTGCAGGCGAAAGGCCACACCATAGATGATAACAGAACTAAGCTGCATGCTGGCAAACTGACACTTGAAAGCCTTCTTTTTCACTTTGTGTAGGGGCTTTTTACCATTCACTTTCCTTGGCAACAGGGATACAGTGTCAGCCGGTAGGCAGGATGGTGGCTCAGATTCAAAACCTACTACCATTGGACTAACATCAACAAGAGTGTCTTTAGCAGTTGAATCCCTGTTGTTCCTAGGGTAGCATCCATCCTACAGAAAACAATTGTTAGGAACACAGTCTCACACACACAAAAACATAATAACAGAACCAATTACCTTTCCGGCAATGGTAACATCTGTTCTGCAGACATCCACAGGAGCAATGCTGAACTCACTGCAGTTTCGTTGCTTATTCAATGTGTTACATTGTTCTTCATCAGCACTTGTGTCCGTGCTGCAACCGGATAGCATTGCAACAAAATCATTCAGCTCTTTCTTGTTAAGACAAACCTGAGGTTCCTTGATATCAGGCAATATAGGGCCAGGTGCATTCAGATCTTGCTGAGCATTGCCACCACCATTACCCTCAATTTTGGCAGTGTGATCCATATAAAAGTTATCTCCAGAGACCTGAACTGGTGAAACCAAATTGACGTCAGGCAATATCGGGCCATTCTGATCTTGCTGAGCATTGTAACCACCATTACACTCAATTTTGGCAGTGTGATCTAAATTAAGGGTATCTCCAGAGACCTTAACTGGTGAAACCAAGTTTTCAAGACGATCCACTGGATTTATATTTGCACCAGAAGGGCTGCTTTCTGTACCCCTTGGTGGTGTCACCACTGAAGAAGGCTCTGGCTGAGTGTTATTCTCAAGGGATACACATTCAACAGCAGTGATGAAATCTACTTTCTCAGAAGAACCCACTTCCATTGGAATCTGCCCAGTTGCACTGCTATTCCGATCTCTCTCAGCTAAATTAAGAGGAGAATCATCTAAATTTATCTCATTTAAGCCATTTTCAATGTGTTCCTTCAATCCTGCATTGGATTTGGAGAATGCTGAATTTTGAACATTTTCCTTCAATGCTGGGTTGGATTTTGAATATGCTGCATTTTCCAAGTCGTTCTTGACTATATTGTCTTCCTGGAGGGCATTAACTGGTTTCTTTGCAGCTAAGTTTCTACTGTCCCGAACATAAAATAACATGTAGGCCTTCTGCTCCAAAACTCTCCTCTCATTAACAGGTACAACCTGTTAAATATCATAATATGTATGAAAGAAAATCCAAGGGCATGTAAAAGGAATTGGATTCCAAACCAGATTAAGAAAGGAAGCAATTCTACAACACTGAATTATATCATAATTTCAGTGAACAATGTGCATCTCTGGGACGTTTGGCACTAAGGGCATTAAGATGACACGTAAACAACCAGTGCAAATATTATTTTATCAACCTGATTGTCATCAAGGGAGTACCACATGCCAGTAGAAGTGCGGACAAAGCAATAGTAGTGGCCAGAATGAGTGCTCCAACCAGCATGAACCAAAACACCATAAAGCGTGTATTTGAGATCGCCATCCTATCAAAACACTGTATGTAAATATTGACAAAGAGCTGTACAGGAATTTGAAAAACTTACATAATAAATGCCTGTGTCAGAAAAAAGTTGCCAAATTAATTACCACTGAACAAGACTCAAGAGCGACTTTAAAAGAATTGGCTGATTATACATCTTTCTATAAAGATAAAGTTCCTGATAGAAGTGACTTCCTTTCAGGTATCAACTAACTTAGAGCCCTTGATCTGACAGGCCAACCAAAGTCCACCTGACCTTATCTCATCAGTTTAACCCAAAAAGAAATACCAACCACCTTCTGTGCAACTTCACCAGATGGCTTTAAGTCAGTTCCATGTCAGAGACAAAAACAGGAAAGTTCAGCATTTAATGGAATATTTGTTGCCTTCCATCAATAACATATCGAGCAGCTTTTAAATGATGGTAAGATTTCTCTCAGATTATTCATTAAATTTATAACTATGAAATAGTAAATTTATCGAATGCAACTCCTAAAACTCATAGGTCTATGGAATCATATTTTCAAACCACAGGAACATGTTTAATTAAAGGAAATACCTATAACGCACTCTAATGACACAACTCATTGCAATTCGCAAGAAAGCCCTTTTAATATTTCAGCACACACTCACATGCAAGTCACAGTATCTTTTCATATCCTCAAAACTACTCATAAAGAACACTTCACTAAAATGTTCCATAGATCCAAGAATAAATGAATTAAGATTTCATGAACAACAGAAAGTAAGATGAACACATGATAACTGAATTCTCTAAAATGAATTAATATTCCAGACACAATAATCAAAATATATTCTTACATAGGGGCCAGTGACAAAAGGTTTCAAGTCCAAAGTAGCGCCAAACTCGAGATCGGAAGTTAATTTTCTGCCCAAGTGTAAATGGACCAAACCGCTTCAGGTGAATGGTAAGGACGTGAGGGGCATCTTGAATTGTAAGCTGCTTGACAGCCTCAACTTTCTGCTTGCACTGCTGACACTGATACTGTTTTGTACCTCCATCCAACTGCTCTTCAGCTGTGAAATGAGTTAGTGCTTTATATAATGAATCTGCCTTCCTGATTTCTAAACTCAAATCCAAGAACGGATCGAACTTGTCGGAGCAAAAAGAACACTGCATGCATTTCACCTGCAAATGAAACAAATATCGCAACACAACAATATAAAAATGAAAGAAAGAAAACATTCTTAAAATATGTGAAACACAAACACCAAGAAAAGAGAGAAAGAAACCCACAAGTGCATTTTTCCACAAATTAATAGTCACAATTAATAGTCACAGATTTACCTGACTGCGTAAGAGGCCGCCAAATATCTTGTGAACTAAACTTTTTTCATAAGCACTGGGTGATTCAAAAGGCACTCCTGAAGGTAAACAGCATTTATGCATTGATTCAAGTAAATGCACCATATACTCGTGAGCATCCTCTTGTCTCGCAATACGGAAGTTCTGGGATATGCCTAATGTTGGTCAAGGATTCCAATTGTGATAAATAAAAGTAGAATCCAAAAAATTTAATCCATAAAGCTCATTAAAAAGGACTCAGTTATAAGCTCGACCCCACTTGCATTTAGCAAGAATGAAGGAAGAGATTGATAAAAATATTTCTTGCCAAGTCTGCAGTGCAAATTGCCTTCTTGGAAATTTTTTAAAAAAAAAGTTATTGCAATATTGACAAATAGCAAAAACACACTAATTTACCAGGAAAAAGAAATAAAACCTAGAAGTAAAAGAAAATGAAATGCCAGAACTCATTGATAGGATACGGCGCAAGTTTGATACAAGATCTTTAGGCTCCAGTATCCTCCCAGTAGATTGTAGAGCGCGACTTACATGTTTCTGGATGGCACATAGAGCACAAAAGCCAGCAGTACGACCTTCATAGAAACAGAACAAACCTTATAAGCTTGTTTGATTCTCATTATTCTCCCCATATATAATTTTACATCTTTACCTACCACCGATTTAACTTTTGATTTAACAATTGCTCAATTATAACCACATATTTCAAACCTTTTTACATTTCCAATACACATTCTACCTCTCTCCTCATTATAATTTCTCCAAATTGAGACAAGTAATGAGAATCAAAGCTCTATGAATATAGCTTACAGACAGCAAATATGACCAAATGTGAGCAAAGATAGAAAAGCCAACACAAATATTTTGAAGAAACTTTTAGTTCAAGGCATATATATATATATATATATATATTTTTTTTTCAAACTAGATATTTTATCAGGCTCAGGAACTTGCACCTACAACGGTGCGAAAAACAAATATGCTAGCCCAACTTTCATTCATCATCTAGAAAACCAACCTGTAACCATTGATATCAATCATACACATTCGTTGAAAATTCTCCATCAATAAATCAAGCTGACAAGGCTATGGTACTGTACAGAGCACATATTCATTAAGAGAAAGCAAAGTAGTAGGAAGAAAGCTTTCCAAGACCAATGGCTCAAACTCTAACCTCCCCTTTTGGGAGTAGGGATGAAATCCAATGATTGCCTTATAACTTTTTTCGTTTCTAATAGTTAACAAAAAGCAAAGGTATATAGGAATTCGTAAAGGCATGACATATAAAATAAAATTTTCCATATTCATCATATATAGCACACAAGAGTTAAATGAATTTGAGAAAATATGTGCTATATGTGGCCTCAAAATTGCAAAGTTCTATGAAGCTGCTTTCTTCTTCATTGATTTGCCCCAAGAAATTTGCCTGAGCAAAACTCAGAATGACATGCAGCACGGTATCCCAGTTCTCAATACACACGACAAGAATGGAACTGGTGAAATTTTGTTAAGCATGCTTTTTGCAGGATGATGTCTGGAGGGGGAAAGGTAAAAAAAAAATTCAGTTCCCTAGCAGGAGCTTTATTTCACAGGAGCAAGCATCCTTCATTTTTCCCAAATTTGTTCTTTGTTGTGAGAACTCATAATCAAATCCAGAATGCTATCCAGTATCTGTGCCAGAAGAACTCACAATGGCTTAATAATCTTCCAAAAAACTAATGAGTCTAAGCTCATGTGGCTATGAATATAGTTAAACAAAATTGTCTAAATTCATGTGGCTATGAATATAGTTAAAGCGGTTGGAAAAAATTGAGATATACATGACTCCCAGAGATTATGCGAGTCAGCGAATGTGTTCAGCAACTGAAGGAGGAAGAGTGAGACTCACAAGAAATCTGATGCTTTCCACTTTGTAGATATGCTGCCAGCGGCTCAGTGTAAGTCAGACATTGCAGAACTGAGTTGAGAAAACAAGTATTTCCAAGATTGCGCAAGCCAGCACCCTGCATATACGTGCAACAACCTCGTAACAGTGCCTTTTGACTCCTCAGAAGCAAATCCCAACACCATATAAATAATTATGGGGTGCAAGCCAGATGGAAAACTAATCATTGGAACCAATCATTACAGAGCATTTACGTCCCACTAGGAACCATTTTCCCAAGATAGTGATCTTCACAACGACAGGAAACCATTTCCAAAAATAATGTAATGATCGGTGGTCTTAACACAACAACCAATCAGATGGAGACCTTACTAGTAGGAACTAATCATTAGAGAACAATGAACTCTCCACTAGGCATTGTGTTAATGGTCAGTAGTATTTACACCCACTAGGAACCATTTTCCAGCATAATGCAGTGGTGAGCATCTAAGTCTCACTAGGAACCATTTTCTGAACTAGTGTTAAGGTTAAGTGGTCTTAACACTGCTAGGAACCATTTTCAATGATGATATACTGATGAGTAGACTTTACACCCACTACGGTCCAACTTCCAACAAGGAGGATAATGGCCAGTAGTCTCTATGCTTACCATGAACCAGTTATTATCATAGCTTGCAACAAGTATAAATTCTGAAGACCAGTAGACTTTTCACTGAATTCAAAAAGAAGTAGAATCTTCAGACGTACGAGGCAAAATAATGTTGGTGTTACAAATCAGATAGAAGCCTAATTAGTGGGAAGCAATCATCTAAGAGCACGTGAGTTTCACTAGCGAACATTTTTCCAATGTAATGTAGATGGTCAGTGGTCTTTACACTCACTAGGAACCTCTCTCCAAAGCAATGCAATGATGAATAGCCCTTACACCGACTAGGATCTAGCTTCACGCAAAGATGATAATAACACTAGCCTCTGTACTTACTAAGGACCATTTAACATCATAGCTTCCGACAAGCAGAAATTCTAATGGCCAGTAGTCTATTTATCTACTAGGAGCCATTTGATTTCACAAAATATTTACTAACAGCCAGTAGTCATTATACCTAGTAGGAGCCATTTTCTTGCACGTGGAATTATAAGCAGAATTTAGAAATCAATATACATGCATTAAATGCCCACATTTTCCTTGACCTTTCACAAAGCAATTGAGAACACAATTTATATCGTATGCATATGTGCACGTCTTGAATGTATTTTTTAACAGATGTGATGTAATAGTTTGGTCTCCTGAAATCTATCTGCAAATATATGCTAAAAGGTAAAAACTTTTTCAAAGCCCCTGTTAGCAATCTAACTCTTTTTTGAAATAGAATTAGATATTTTTTTTTTTAATGAATGGTTCAGATTTCTCTAGCACACGCAAGTCCCATGAGAAGCGGATGTTATTGACTAAATTTTATTTTAAAACAGAATGAGTTTGCTAACAGGGGCAAACATTATTACTGTCACAGTAATATTGTAAGTAATAAAATTCATGACTTAAATAAATTACAATTACTCACTTCTTCTAGAAGAATGAAATTTTCCACAAAGTGACATTAAGACCTTATGTAGAAGCCTTCACTTATGTCCACGTGAATGAAATTCTAACCTCCATTGCTATTTCCCTTGATGGGGAAAATAAAACATTCAAATTGGATAGCCCTATTCAGAGGCACTTTCAACTACTATTATAATAATATATGATATAGCATGTCAACAAGAAAGTATCCAATTTTTTATATTTTCATAGATCATAACTATATTAGCTTATCATATGGGTTGTTAAAGATTTAAAATGTGAGAATAATCTAGCATTTCACGTTCTGTTACAGAAAATTGATCACCACAAAACAAATTAAAATCACAATTGAGTTTATATCATGTTAAATTCTCCAAAAATTAGAAAGAAAAGCATCACCTACAAAAACAGAAAAATTAGAAGGTCTCAAATTGTACGCTTTAAAATAATATTCGGGGAACAAAAATTAAAAGATCGGAAGAGCGGTTTCAAGACAATAGCAAACTACTACTGATATACATATACATTTGTCTATACAGAAAGTTTAAACTTGTGGGCAAATGTTGTTACCGAATGAAGAAAAATTCAAACTTTCAATATCATAATCAGCAGACGGAAAGATGAATACACACACGCCAATAAGCACATAGGCATAGTTTAAAAAGGCGAGGCGGAGGCTCGCCTCAAGGCCCGCCTCGGCATGAGGCGGTTGTCTAGTGCCTTGAGGCACTACTATGAGGCAATTTCCTCAGAGGCTTACGCCTTTGGCGGTGAGGCGTGCACCTCTATGGTTGCGTCTCAAGGCTCAAGAGGCGTAAATCTGTAAATTAGCATCCTATTTTGATTGTTTTATTTATTTTTTTTATTTATTTTATTTTTTTGGGTTTAACAATTCAAAAATTTAACTCAATAAGTTGGAATTTGGAAGTAAGGAAGTTCGCATCATATAGATTTATCTTCTTGTTTTTCTATTGTTTCTTGTACAAAAAGTTGCCACGTTTCGACCATAAATATATATATATTCAAGAGGCATGTTACCCTTTTTCTTGCCAACTACTCATGTTCTGTGAACTACGAGATTGTTCATAAAAACACATGATGATGTACGTACTAGAATTTTGATCAATTTATTTTTCTTTTCCTGAAATAAGTTATTTGTTTTACAACGTTCAAACTTATTTATATCGGTTTGTCAAGAGACTTGCGTCTCAATCACTTTGAGGCGTATGCCTTGCCTCATCAAGGAAAAACGCCTTGACGCATATTTTCGCCTTTTTGAACTTTGCACATAGGTAAAGCTTATTTTCGCATTCACATATAAATAAAAAGCATCAATGCCCAAGGAACTCACAATTTTCCGGAACGTGATCCGGAAGCTAAGCTCAGAGTCCAGTCCGGAGTCGGGAAACTCAGAGCCCTCACACTTTTTGTCTGACCCGGACGCCATTTGGAGCTCCAAATTGCCGGAGCTCGGGTTCAGAGTCACCGTCTTAAACCCATTGATGTTATTACTGATCCGATTATTTAGCTTGTTCCCCAATCGAAACTCGATCCTGCGGTTAAATGCCGGCGAATCACCGGATTCGGGTTCCGTGTCCACCGTCCGGTCCGTATTCATGACAGCCGCCGCCATGAATCAATAGAATGAAGACCTTCTTTTTCCCTGAAAAATGTCGTTTTTAGAGAGTGGGACAAGAGGGTTTTAAAACCCTACAAAATTTGTATTTATACGTCTCGCAACGCGATGCACCGGTGAGCGCGTTTTCGGTTTTCCTGTATAAAAATATCCGTGAATCATATGTTTATTATTTATATATTTTTTAGGATGATAGTGTAACGCGGAGATGTATCCTGTATGTATAGCGTGGTGAGGACGGTAGATAACTCAGTGGTAAACATATATTGAAATAATGGTGAGGACGGTAGTGGTAAACATATTAAAATAATTTTAGAGGTTGTTTGATTCTCTTTATTTCTTTAAATTATAATTTTACTTATTATTGATTTGACATTTAATATGATAACTGCTCAATTATAATCATATATTTCACACATTTTTACATTTTTAAAATACATTCTACCTCTCTCTTATTATAATTTCACCAAATAATGAGGATCAAACAAGCTCTAAATTTGTCATGTTTATGGGGCATATTTTTTTATTAATTTTATAGACTAACATATAGAACTATATAAATTAGTGTAAAAAAATATGCCACAAACACTGAGTACCGTTATAATGGATCAAAACTCCATGTCAAACTATTCAAAACGTCTTCACTCGGTTCGAGTCACATTCTTCATCGCCTCCTCTTTGCATAATTTAAAAAAGAAAAGAATAGAATATGTATGTATTCTATTTTCACCTTAATCCCTAATTCCTTTGTTATAGTTTAAAATAGACCCTCAAATTTAAATCTATATCTCTATATATCTATATCTATACATAAAAGCGATAAAGTTTCCTCATTTTATTTTCCTGCCCATCGCACTTGCTAAATCTGGTTAATGCAACGTGGCGCTTCATTTCATCTTCGTATCTTGGCCGTTCATTGTTATAATTGATTTATTTTTTTAATTGATTGATTGTTAATCTAATCTTTCTATGTATATCATCTTAGATATCTAATTTCTTATAATAATTAGATTATCTTACCTAATCCAATATTTGAAAAACCAAAGATCATAATTAATTTTTTCTTGATTTTATCTTTCTATACATATCGTCCAACTTTGATAGATTTGCGTAGTATCTATATTAATTTGGCATTATACCACTTTTCATTCCGTCTTTAATTATCTAAATTAATGCATAATTAATTTTTTTATATCTATTGTCACACATAACTATTTTTTTATAATTCAGTTTTCTAATCCATCATATGATTAATTCACCCGATTTAAATGTTTACTATGATATTAATATAATCGGTTTGTATACAGTGTTTTAATTCAACATAATTTTATTATAATCTAGATTATTATTATACTACGCGTTAGCGAAGATAATGAACAATGTAATGTACCAATTACAATATAAATTATAATCAATAATAACTACAGTTGCAATAAATTTATGAATTTAAGTTAGATATAGATAATTTAGCATATTAAGAGATAATCATAAATCATGGATTAAAGATCTTGAGTTTTGTACATACATATCTCTTTATGAAAGGTAAATTTTAATTTTCATATATAAATAAACTAAATCAAACAATTAACCTTATTTGGATAGGTTTCCTATTTTCATCCAAATCTTTGATGATAATAGTAAAGATAATTAAAAAATCTATATATAAATTAATAACCTAAATCATTTGTTTAGCACATAAATTAATCCACTTTTCACCCTCATTTCTTGACATATCAAACCGTGCAACGCCATTTGATCAATTGGATTTTTCCAGTAATTGAGCAAACTATTAATCATTGTTTTCCAATTACAAATCCCTTTGTTAATCAATTAACCGTAGATAGCCATTTTACCATTTGCAGTCAAACTTTCCATTTCAAACCTTATATTATATTTTTATCAACTTCACCATCATATGTCCAACCATAAGCAGCCGAAATTGAATCCAAATTCTCAAGCCAAAACAATTCAATCAAATTCTTAATTTCTATCTCCACCAACCTTAGCAGTTCACCAGCCACGTGAATTCATTGAAATCGACGTTTTGGCCTTGCTCTTCTGACGATTTTTTCAGGTTGTCTCCAAACTCTTACGTTAAATTAAACACTCAACCGATCAATGGTTTATATGTTTTTAATGAATTATCAACCGATCAATAGTATAATCAATTTGCATGCGGTGTTTTAATTTGTCAATTTTTTTGAATTATAATCGACGTTTCGGTTTTTGTATTTAGGAACTGATTCTATGGTTTACTAATTTTAGTTAAACATGGGGTCAGCAGATTCCTTCGGGTTTTATTTAGCTATTCCCGTACTACCTTTCGGTTTTTGTATTTAGGAACTGATTCTATGGTTTACTAATTTTAGCTAAACATTTGGTAGCAGATCCCTTCGGGTTTTATTTAGCTATTCCGGTACTATTTGTTTGATGCTCGAACAAATATCCAATCTAACTTGGTAAGTTCATAGTTCAATCTGATTGCTTAAGTACCTTTTATATTTGATTGTTAGCATTGAGAATCCAGTAATTGTGCCTTTTATTTGTATGTATAGATATTTAAGCTTCCAAAGAACACAGCTTTCCTTCTAAGTGTGTGTAGAAGGTGGTCTGTGCCTTTTCAAAACGGGAAGCTTGACATTATTGAGTTAGTATTGATGGATGAGCGTGTACTTTTATACTTTGCTCTTTAATTCTTTGTTTAGTTAGTTCGTTGTATTTGCCATGTAGTGCACCATGAATTGGTCTGTACGTGCTTGAAATCAATTCATGTGATTGATACAATAATGTACTGTAAAGCTAAATCATCAGGGCATTTAATCCTCTAGAGGGTCCTCTTTAGATTTGTAATGTGTAATTCATTGTGAACAACCCGTTTGAGATCTTATACTCTGTTTAGATTTTTATACAAAATCTGTTTATATATAACCCGATTTGTATTCACAGATTTGTATAGTTTATGTGAGATTCTTTGTGAACAAAATCTTTATTTGTATATATCCATCCATTCTTTGTTTAGTTAGTTCGTTGTATTTGCCATGTAGTGCACCATTAATTGGTCCGTACGTGCTTGAAATCAATTCATGTGATTGATACAATAATGTATTGTAAAGCTAAATCATCAGGGCGTTTAATCCTCTAGAGGGTCCTCTTTAGATTTGTAATGTGTAATTCATTGTGAACAACTCGTTTGAGATCCTATACTCTGTTTAGATTTGTATACAAAATCTGTTTACACATAATCTGATTTGTATTCACAGATTTGTATAGTTTATGTGAGATTCTTTGTGAACAAAATCTTTATTGGTATATATCCACTCATATTATACACAATTGAATTTGAGTGTTCAACATATTTAGTTTGATTTTGTTTCAGCATTATTTGATATATATCAATTATACCTCATTATAAGCAATTGGTCTATGCTAAATTAATTTTAAATAAACGATTTCCTCTAATATTAAACCAGTTTGTTTATATTCTTTAAATATTATAGAATATATAATATAGATTATTACCTGGAAAATAGAAGTTCTTAATTTAACTTTTATTTATTATACTTTTGCCTAACATTACTTATCTTAGAAAATGGTAACTTTAATCATTTATTTTTAATTGTAACTATATATAATAACCAAATTGTATGTACTTGACTTATCACAAACATAAATTATTATGATTCAATTTTTCTTATGTATAACAAGGTTAAATTCCGTGATTAAAAGGAATCAATTTATTAAATTTTTATGTGCTCTTCCGATCTACAAAATTTAAACACCCTAAATAAAAGTTATAATTAATTTCTTAAATTGCTATTCACTTATCTCTACAAAAATTTAAGTACCCTAAATAAAAGATTTAATTGATTCTTAATTTTGTCTTACTATACATATTCTCTCACATAAAGGACATCTTATAGTTATATTTTTTAATCTAATTCAATTTGCAAGCACCCTAAATAGAAGAATTAATTTATTCTTAATTTTAGCTTTCTATAAATATCGTTTCATATACCTAATTTCTTATACTTCTATTTTTATTATCCAATCCAAGATTCAAACACCCTAAGTAGAATAATTAATTTATTCCTATTTTTCATTTTCTATACTCATTGTCTCATACCTGATTTATTAAGATTCTTTCTTATCCCTTCCAATATTTAAACACCCTAAATAAAAGAATCCTATTATTCTTACTTTTAGCTTTCTATATACATCTCACAAACCTAATTTCTTAAAATGCTATTTACTTATCTCTAACATAATTTAAACACTTTTAGCTTTCTATATATAATGTCTCACAAACTTAATTTCTTAAAATGCTATTCACTTATCTCTAACATAATTTAAACATCCTAAATAAAAGATATAATTGTTTCTTAATTTCGGCTTTCTATAAATATCCTCTCATACAAAAGATATCTTATAGTTAATTCAGTGATTCTTATTAATCTTTCTCTAACTTGAATTAAGAGATCGGAAGAGCACACGTCTGAATAAATGATTTTGATCATTGTTTCTTTAGCTTAAATCAAATAAGGATTAATCTTGATCAAATATGGATTCATCTTTAACTTAAATCAAATATGTACAAAATTGTACATTTCCAACAATATTAATTAACTTTTCTTAATCTATGTAAAAAATGAAATGAGAATAATTTGATGGACGGAGGGAGTAATATTCTTTATTTTAACTTCTATCGACTATATTGTATTACGGGTAGCACATATAATGTTTTCCTTTACACACACATAAATAATCAAATAGTATAGTTTAAATTTTTTTTATACAATGCAATTTAGTTTTCTTGATTTGTTTATATCATTTGATATTATTATTCCGTGCAACGCACGGGTAAAATTACTAGTATTTGATAATGACAATATCCACATTTTGCTTTGGCTTAAAATAAAAAAGAGGGAAAAAAAGGCCAAAGTACCATGGCATGGACTATTACCTTTTGTGACTCAAATAAGGGTGTTAGTAACTCTAACAAAACCCTATTTTTACAGTTTTATTTACTTATATTACAAATGTTAGTTTCCATTCTCTATTTTTGTAGAATTGATTTGTATAAGAAGGTTATTAATTTAGATCAACTTCTCCGTAAAGCGGAAGATAATTCTAGAATATATCATCCCAGTAAGGTTAAAACAATTTTTAAACCTCAAAAGTTACATTTTATTTCTAAAACTTATTTCCCAATAAAAAATTTTTTCAAAAACCTCATATTTTATATGGCCTACGTGGACGCACACTATGTGTATTTCATAAACACCGCTTGTATTTCAAATACCCGTAGCGTGCATCTACACACGTTACATGAAATTAAAAATTTTATTACAAAACCTTCAGAAATTTTTAAAAAGGACTCCTAAACAAACTCTTAAATTGCCTTGTGAACTTTTATATTGGTGCTTTGACACTTACACGGAAAAATTTTGCATCACTGTCATTTATTACTGATTACTGATAAGAGGAAACCGCTTCACTAGTGGAATTTCTCGATATTCTAAACATTTTATGCACTTCTCCCAAAAAAAAAATAACGTCGATAATGTAATTATTTCTTTTTGGTGCTTTTTATAATTAACTAATTACAGTCAAACATGTGTTGCACATTACTATTAAATTCTATATTAAGTGGTGATATTCATATTTTTATACTACACCTGTCTTAAAAAGATAGTTCACTTACTATATTAAGCGTGTATTTAATGTTTCATTTCTACATGTGCTCCTAATTAATTATTATTATTATTCAATTATCTATGTATTGAAAGTATTTCAAACAATTAATTAGACATAAGGATATATCTGAAAAAATAAGGGAAAATTTAATGTTTCAACTATATTAACTATCATTTCCTAATCTATGTGAAAATAACACTGGAGTATTTTTGTGAGATGAAGGAGTAATTTAATTCAAAATTGAGATAATTACATGAAAAGCATATAGTTCTTGACAAAAATTTCACATGCGTTTAGATGAATATGCGCCAAACAGAGATATGAGGTTAAATAAAAATCAATGTAACGTGCATTCATACACAGAAGTGCCATAACACCATTGTAAATTTTTATGTATATTATTATTTTGCAAAATAGATTAGAATATATATTTGCATTAAATTCATTAAGCCCCGATATCACCGGTCCGGCTATGGAAACAAGACTGGATTCCTTACAGAGCCTGATCTCTAATCATATACTGAAAATCTCACATGACACACATCACATGACAGCATCTCATTAGAAACTGGATTCTGTAAGAAACTCGGCCCTGGTTCTTTGAAAATTTCCTCATTATCATTGCTCGGTTTTTTTGTGGAAATTATTTATACATTCTTTGAAATACGTTGTTAGACTCTGGTGAGAGAATGGAAACCCCACCCAACAAAAAGAGGAAGAAGCTAATTCTACCCATCAAAATCAAAGTTAAAGAGAATTGTTAAGATTGTAATTTTTCCACTCAGATTGAATGTCATATTTTACCACATCGAGTGTCAATGGTTTGATTGACTCTCAAGTATAAATAATTTTTATTTTGGTTACTCCTTGGTTTCTATTAGAACAGTCATTATTATTATTTTTTTTAATACAAGGGGATATGGAGGATGGGAAATAGGGGAGGGGCATGTGTGATTCAGACCTCCTGCCTGAAACATAAGAACCTAAAAACTGTAATACTTATTCGAATCACACCATCATCATGTTCTTAATTATGTGTTCATTTAACATAAACATATATTAACTTCATATATGTATCCAATATATATGCAATTTTACAATATAAAAAGTGTCATGTATATGCACTATATATCTATAATATGTATATGTATAATGATATATGTCCACCCCATCTTGTGTCTACCACACATCCACCATATTGAATTCTTTATATATCGTGATAAATTTGTGTAATTTTTCGCGTATATAAGGAATTCAATAAAGTGGATGGTGGACACAAATGGGATAGATGTGTAGCATAATTCTATATATAAATGTATTTTATGTATGTATGTGTAGTCATCACCTTAATTAATTTATGTATGTAATTTTTTTTTTTTTTTTTGCTTTGCAAGTATTTCTGCATTCCTATCACCAGTATATTCATAAAATATAATAAGTAGACGAAGGCCAACGTAGTTCTTGAGTAAATAAATTTTTAAAGCATATAAAACATAAGTTCGGGTTGTATATTGTCATACGATCACGTTATTGTCAAAAAGTTCACATAAAGGAAATCAATAATAATAGAAGAAAAAAAAATTTAAGATCTTTGCATGGTAATTTTTCAATAATTAAGAAAAAGACATCAATAAACAATCCATGGCTTCCTACAATTGATGTGAGTTCCAACGATCTCTCGCCATATAGATGTCTGGTGGCTGTTTGGTGAGAGATCAAAACTGATTAGTTTCTGCTTGATTAATCATCTTCTTATCGGCCAGCTTGTGTGTATTCTTTGTTGAACTAGCCAATTATAACTTTTCTTATTTGGGACTTAAAAATATTCAAACATGATAATATATTTTTGTACCATACATAATAAGGTGTTCTCTGATTAAGGAAGCACGGTGATAATAATAATAATAATAATAATAATAATAATAATAATAATAATCAAAAAATTGAGGAGTTGGTAAGTTGTAGGGCTGACCCTGAGAATTTAAATGTTATGTGTGACAATATAAAATAGTACCCTTTCATTTAACTAAAAAAAAGGCTATATTTTTTTATGCGACCCTTTCATTTTTTAAATAACTTTTTGGTTCATGATATGACTGGTTTTTTTTTTTCTTTTGAATTTTGACTACTAAGAGCAAATAAAACTTCAAAGATAGGGGGGTATTTTTTTTTTTTAAACATAAGATACATTCATTTTCAGAATATATTGAAATTTTTAACTCCATAACTTTTACAACGCCTTTTGAGTCAATGTTCCAATAATATCCAGATCTTGTTATAACATACGAAATTCTAAAAGGTTTTCAAAAATTTTAACATTACAGCTATTAAAGAGATTGGTGCCTCTACGATGTTGAGACCATGTGCGATCGCACGACCTGCACACCCTCAGAGCCACCACTGGCAAGTTGTTAGGTAAAATTGTAGCGAATATTCGTTTCCGATCGACTTTTTGCACATGCATTATCAAAGACGTGTTGAATTGAATTTTTAGCTAAATGATAAATTTAATTTACTTATACGTATACAAAATAAGGTGAGTGTTGTCGATCCAATCTCTTTTTATGCTATTGCTGGCTATCAATGCGTAGTGCCTTGACCAAATGCAGAACGGAAAATTCTAAGTAAGCAAAAGAAGATACAAAAAAGATGAAAAAAATGATATGTGTCATAAATTATTGGTGTTGATATAAAAGTAATGTGATGTGTTGAAAAATAAGATCGTGCCACGTGTCAGTTTTGAACATTTTGTATTGCTTTTGTTCAAATATATATCAACTCATGCAAAATTGATATGTTTGAGATACGTGGTTCCTTTAATTTCCACGTCATGCATGAGTTCCTTTAGTTTTACTCAAAGACATCTGAACGCGTTTTGTAAGGGCTTCAAAGTGTGAAAGGGAGAGGTGAAGAGATAGCAAACAACTAAACTCATTACATATATATATACGCAAATGCACATCGTCAGGACATCACCTACGAAATGTTGTAAATTTGATAAAATTTATGCATTTGAGAAATGTGCACTGGGAATACAAAAACTGCACTCCATAAAAATGGAAAACCTAGTATCCAAAATGAAGTTGAAACATTTAATTTGAACGATGTGTCAAACACCATTTATATATCCTCTGACCAGCAACGAAATAGGAAAAGACCAACGTATTATGAAATGAAACAAAAGTAACATCCGAAAAGAACTCAACATATGACATATATTAATCGAAATGGAAGAAAAGTAGCAACTTTCGAAAAGAGATCTGCATATCTATTGTAGCCATTTTTAGAGTTTGGATTTGGACCGTTTTAACTACGACTCTCTAGGCTTAATTATGATCATCATAACATGTAAAACTTTTACTAAAAAATTTATAAGTGCTTCTACCGACCACATAAAAATTATAGATATAATTTCTCGAACTCTCTAACAAAACACAGCAGGGAAATTTTTCGGTTCAAGCAAACGTTTTATTTGACTCTAGTCGACTACTCCAAATTCTCTTATGATGATTGATCTATACTCTCTCTCTCTCTATATATATATATATATACATACACACACGGCCAACTAAAGACAATTACCATGATTTCATTAATTTAGTATATAACTGTCTGTCCTACACGGAATGATAGCACATGATCAATGAATCCAAAAAGGGTTTGTAAGTAGTATTTTTTGGTCCCTTTTCCCTTCTTCCTTTCTTTTTTTTCCTTCTTTTATTATCTAAGTGTGCATATATATTAACAGAACCTGCCCTGGGCCTAAGCGACATAAGCAGCCGCTTAGGGCCACCAAAAAGGGTCCAGAAAGCCCCAGTTTTTCCTTCGCTTTTTTTTTTTTTTTTTTATAAAATCCCAAAATCTTCTCAGCCCATTTAGACTAGTCTTGCCCTTCACAGAGACAGAACGATCCTCTCCTTTTTCTTGATTCACAGAACGCCGACACAGTTTGTACTGTACGTTCCTCAAAAACATCAAACGACTCCTCGTCTTCTCCAATCAAGCAACAATGTTGAATGTTAAAGTAAAACCCCCTTTTTTTCTCATTATTTTGTTGTCACAAACCACAATTTGAATTCTTCATTACTCTCATGAACCCGAGTCACCCAACTCCAACAAGGCTGAATCCTTGTTTCTGAAAGATGAAAAATCGAGCTTTGAAGTTCAAGGAATTGACAATCAATCGTCTCGGGCAGTGGCAAGATAAGAGGTGAGCATCGACCCGTCCCTTTTGTAGAATTTTCATTTTTCATATTTTAATCGGTGATTTGATATATGCTTATTAAGGTCTAGATATGAAAAATTCCAACTTGATATATAATGTTAGAGTGATCTTCTGATATATACAAAAAATTCCTTAGTGTTGGAGAACAAATTAGTTTTCAATTTGTTGTAGCTTGTTCTAGGTCAATTTGAAATATGGGCAGATGCAAGCATTTCTGGTTTTACCCTTTTTTGTTTTTAATGTACATATATTTAATAGCTAAAACATTCAAATCGTCACTTGAGCAATTCAAAGAGCTGAGCAACAATCTTGCAAACATTAAACACTACCAGTGTAAAATTTGAATTGAAAGTGAGTTCAGGTCTCTAGTTTCCAAATGTGGAGTCAGCTCACAGTCTATTTTATAAAGTCAAATTAAAGAGTGTCTTGAGGCCTACTTTTAAGGACTAACCCTTTCAATAAAGAAGCATGTTACTTTTCTCAAAGTATGGTACCTTTCAAGAGTCTTTATAAAATTTCAACTGTGAAAGGAACTGTGTGAAAATTTTTGTTTTGGTTATATTTACATATTTGATTTTATTTATTGATAGGGCCTCCAGATAAAGTTTTGCTTAAGGCCTCCAAAATCCATTGGTCGGCCCTGTATATTAAGAGTTATCGATTTTATGGAGATCTCTTCCGATCTCTCTAATGATGTTCAATGTGATCATCCCGTTACAAGGACCAAATAAGAGAGACGATGTGGGGCCTACAGTAAAGGACCATGTGATCGGTCAGGAGGCAGGTTAAGTTCCTTTGTTCCCATAAAATTTTCGTATATTATAGAGAAATTTTCTTCCCTAAGTTTTGAATGATGGATATGTTAAGAAAAGATGAAAATAAAATTAGACTAGCGCTTTCCACTTTGTAGACGTAACGCAGCAACTGTCTTCCCGTATATATAACAAAACATTCACATCATTAATTGTCTCTTTCAAACACCTCATTAATCCCTCTCCCTAGGCTCTTCTCATTTGCTATATATGGGGCTTTGCTTGGGAAAGAATCAGAAAAGGCAAATTAACTACAGGGAGCTGGAGCTGGAGCTGGAGCTGGAGCCAGAGGAGAGTAGCAGTAGCTCTTCATCATCTGAGCGGTGGTCTGACCATGATGGGATTCTTCAAGCTGATGTTTACGTAAAAGAAGAAGAAGCAGAAGAACCAGCTATGCTGATGGGGCCGGAAGCAGTACTCGTGACAGTACATGTGCCCGAAACACCAGATAAGTTACGGCCGGCGGCCATTTCTCTACCGGGTCCCGTGCACACTAGGGAGTTCTTTTTTGGTCTGTCCCTGTCTCTACGGACAAGCCACAGAGGGTGTACGTACTGATCAGTTCCTTTATATTTATTTATTATTATTATTTTTTTTTAAAAGCAAATCAACTAATTCTCATTATGAATCAAAGTATTGGTCACATTACATCTAAATGAAGCAAATCACTGGGGTTGGTTTCTGATTATAGAAACGATAATAATCGGTACTTTAATAAAAAGACTCATTTATAAAATAGGTAGGAAAGGGGTAAGGATCGCTAAAGTAACGACAATGATAGCATAAAATAAATCGTAAGCCGATTGGAATGTTTAGGCGAAATAGGACGGTTAGTTAGCTCGCGATTAGGGACAAAAACGATAATCACCCACAGCAACTCATTCTTACAAATACCCCCACCATGACGCCATTTAAGGAATTTTTCATTCTTTCATATTCCACCTAAAATCAACAAGAGCTTATCTTTCCTCAATAAAGCTCAAAACCAGTTTTAGGTAATTCAATCTAAATCAATTTGATTCAAACTCATATTTTGAATCATTGGCTCCGTCTGTGTCATCATTTCAACTACAAATACATGTATGAAAAACATGGGATGTATGTTGCTTGGATCCCTCGTTGAAAAGGAAGAAGTAGGGGATGGAGAAATACCTGGATCGGTTTGAGTAATGGGAGGAGATGTAGGATTGTTGCTACTTAGGGGAGGAGAGGAAGGAGGATGGTGACTGTCAAAAGAACGATTGTCAGAAGGAGCTAATCGAATGACTCTTTGAAGAAGGCCTGGTACCACGTGTAGAAAGATTTTCAGCGGAAATAGTTCTTTCGTGAGAGGAGGTAGCAGTAGATTCATGGGCCTCCTGTGCAGATTGTAGGGAAGAGGATTGGGCAGCAGAGACCTTTTGGTGCTGTCTTTTCTGAACACGTCTTTCTTTTCTCTGTTCCGCTTGTTGAGCGATTAACTCTTCGATGAATTTCTACTGAGTCATATCTGAACCAAAAGAGAAATGATGAAAAGTATACGTAAACTATCAACTTTAACATCAAAGACAATTATAAGGTAATATAGCATAAGATAGCTTACGGGAGGGCCGTCCGAGACCCACTGCTATGATATTCTTATCGCACAAGAGTTCATCGGCCTTTTCTGTGCAAGGTATTCCTGATAGGGCTTTTATAGAAGCTTGCTCAAGGTCTGATAAATCTAGTAGGGCATTAAAAGAGTCAAAATGAGGAGATCGCCATGTTTTTACAAAATCAAAAGTTTGACCTTCTATGTGCATGACAAAAAAAAAAAAAAAAAAAACCTTTTTCGCCATCCAGAAACTGATTCAGGGTTAGTACGACATTTCAACCTAGAGCTTTCTGGTTGCCTATGGACGAAAATTATACAACTATCACTATTTTTGGCTTTCCTCAAGATAAAATAATATCGAAATAGGTTGACAAAAGGAGCGATATTATGTCTTAGGCAAAAAATTAAAAACGTGTTAATGCAATGCCAGGCATTTGGGCATATTTGACTTGGAGCAAGCTGGGCTACGAATAACAAATCCGAAATGAACAGGTAGATAGGGAGTCTTAAACCTACATGGATACAGTCTGAGTATATCGCTAATTCGCGATCACGAGTTGAGCTAATTGTTTCATCTCTCTCAAGAGCCCGATAAGTGAAGTTATTGGGAGGACAAAAGGAAGAGGGATAATAGTTTAGCATGAATAACTCTAAATCTACAAGTTTGGGGTCGTGAAAATCACTCACATCCTGAGGAAAATACCTAATAGGTCTATTTTCGGGATTGGAAGAAGATGCCTCAGTGGTTTTCCTTTTCTTATGAGACTTTTCTCTATGAGGTTTTCTAGCAGCCTTTTTGGTGGTCATTCGAAGGTGTTTGGGAAGACAAATTTGATTTTGTAAAAATAAAACATAATTACGAGGAGGAAGAAGAACAATCAAATAGAAAAACCCTGAAAAGAAACAAAAAAAGTACAGAGGACAAGGAAGAGTAGTAAACACCAATGCAACTCAAAATTTATTACAAAATCAAGTAATGACAATCAAAAGTTGACTTCGTAAGAATCAAACATTCATAAATTTATAGGAAAGCCAAAGAACCCAATGTTGTTGGGGTTTTTACCTGGTACCGAAAGGAGTTTTGAGTCTGGGAAGCTACTGGAGAAATCATCTATTAAATTTGGAGAAAGGATGTAATCCAATAATGAAGGATCTTTAGAAAACAAGTCAAAAATTGAAATTTCGTCACTACTACAAGAAGAAGGTGTATATGAAATCATTCAAAAGAAAGAGAAGGAAAGCAGCTTGAAGAAGGAGCAGAGAAAATGCGCCTCGATTGATGTGCCTGTAGAATTTTAAACTAAGGGCATTTTGGTCTTATTAACTACTATTAGGGCTTTTTCTCAATCCGTGTAAGCTAGTCCTATAATAAACGATAAGGAATCGTGCTAATTTGTCTAATTTGTTCTCTTCACTTTCTTCAAAATATATATGATATTTTTGAAGAGAGTGAGTGGGCTTATATGAGCCTAGAATTAACAAAATACATATAAAGACTAATATAAAAATCGCTTAATTTGGTACATCGATATAATTATTCTTTTCATTCACCTCAAAGAATACTAAAAGTATTTTTGATGAGAGTGATGGGGCTTATGATCATAGAAACGATAATAATTGGTACTTTAATAAAAAGACACATTTATAAAATAGGTAAGAAATGGTAAGGATCTCTAAAGTAACGACAATAATAGCATAAAATAAATCGTAAGCCGATTGCAATGTTTAGGAAAAATAGGACGGTTAGTTAGCTGGTGATTAGGGACAAAAACGATGATCACCCATAGCAACTCATTCTTATAAATACCCCTACCATGACTCCATTTAACCAATTTTTCATTCTTTCATATTCCACCTAAAATCAACAAGAGCTTATCTTCTCTCAACAAAGCTCAAAACCAGTTTTAGGTAATTCAATATAAATCAATTTGATTCAAACTCATATTTTGAATCAGTTTCCTTAATTTCTTTTTCCATTTTAATCCTCAGAGTCGTTGGGATTGCCAAGTGTGTCCAATTTACCCTACTACCAGGTGCTCATCCTTGCATTAGGTATGTAAAAATCTCCTTTCTGCTTTTTATTAATTTCTCTCTTGTTTCTTTGGTACTCATACATCTAATACAGCATTGGTAGATGATGATTTATTTAATCTTGTCGAGAAAATGAACATTCTTGGTCGATCTCCGTCTCCTACATCATTAATTAATTGCTCATTCCCTCCGAGACATACTAATATATCCCTAAAAATGACTTCCCGCCATACGTTCAGCGGACGATCGAGACTATAGTATCCCCAAATACCCATTTTCTATGGAGCGAAATACCAATATTCACAAGTCATCACATATGATTTCTTGATTTGATTGCTTGTTATTAGCAGTTGTCTTCATATATCCATATTATGGAGCCCTATTTGGTTCCATATATAGGTACAAGTTGGATGCAGTTCCTTGGGAGAGCGTGACGTATAATGGTTCTTTGGTCTACTTTGCTGGAGCTGCATTTGTATTACTTCTCGGCAACTAGATCGTGATGGGTAAATATTCAAATTTTTATGATTACTGAATCTATGTACATAAGTACATATGCAATTTTTAATTATATATTTCACTTTAAATCGTATATTATGTATTCTTTGCTATCCATGTAGGGATTTTTTCTTATCTGCTCCTAAGTTCCTTTACGGCCTTTGGAGATCATACTTTGTTGGGTGAATATTAGCTTAATTCATTATATTTCTCTATCTAATAATATCAATAGAGTGAATTAATTTGGTTGGACATGCATGCATGTCATGTCTTCCTATCTATCACCCAAAAAAAAAAAAAGGCAGAAAGATTAATATCCTACACGACGCTCTTCCGATCTCTAGAAAATACGTGACATTTGAGAACGACAACAATAATGAATATTGTAGAATGTTGAAATGAACACCAGTATTGTCTGTCCGTTTTTTTAAATGAAATACTATTTCATAGCATATCACTAAGTGTCACAGTACTAAGCCATATATGCATACAGTCAATCCAACAAAAGGAAAAATGAATGACAAAGTGCAAAATAAATAATAGTGTGGGCGACTATATTCCTCTCACGGGGAATATACTCGCAAGGATCACAGCGACACTCACTAAACAAAAGTCTAATTCTGTCCAGTAGCAAGGCATTAGGATGAAATTCAAAGTTTTTGCATTCTGTCCAGTAGCAAGGCATTAGGATGAAATTCAAAGTTTTTGCATAGGCTAGACACAAGTTGTAAACAATCTGACTCGGCTGATTCCAGATGAAACCCGCGTTCATTTGCCAAACTAAGCCCTTCCAAAAGAGCGATAGCTTCAGCCTCAGCAATCGGAGGAGTTCCAAAGAATTCCTTTGCTACCTTAGCCCAAATAATCCTAGATTCGTCCCTAATGACCACTCATATAGCAAAGTGGTCAAATCCATCACGTAAAGATGCATCGACATTCAACTTAAACTTGCCCTGAGTTGGTTTTTGCCATCATGATCGGGAAGAGCTTTCTTTTTTTCTTGGATGGGTTAAAACCAAGCAAGGTGGTATAAGAGCATCCAAAGTTTGCAGCACCAGAATAGATGGGCGACGACCCAATCCATGTATCACTAGGTTGCGTTCCTTCCATATGAGATATGAAAGATCGGAAGAGCGTCGTGAGAGGGAATCATTATCAAATGCCTTAGTAATCTAATAAATATTGGCTCTTATGTCACTTCCGCTCAAGTAATTTTTTATTGCCTTCCAAAACCGGCATGCTTCCAGATAGCCTTAGCCACAAAGCAATCAAACAAGACATGAGTTGCTGTTTCTTCTCTGCCATACGTCACACAAGTCGCTGGATCGGATGTCTACTCGCTAAGTTCGCCCATGTTGGAATGGCATTGTGAAACAGTTTCCACCAAATAATTCGAGTCTTGGGGGAAGCAGAACAACACCAAAATTTTTTCCACCAAGAACTTTTTGGAGTGGAGGTGCCCCTCTCAGTAGAACAAGCTAATTGTTTAAGGCATCGATAACCACTCTTAACTGAATACATACTATGTAGTTCATGATGCCAAATAATTTTATCATCTGTTGTGACATCGCGAAGTGAGATGGACAGAATTGGACCCTTATCAACTGGTCAGAAGAATTGATTAATTTTATCAACATTCCAATCTCCTGATGCTGATATCAAGTCAAATACTCTTTGCAAACCCCCAACATTTGGAGAAATTGGTTTAAATGATGGATTTGTAGGAATCCAAGGATGATTAAATGGGCGAATTGAAGTTCCATTACCAACTCGCCATCTAATACCCAATTTGAACACCTCACGGCCCCATAAAATGCTACGCCATGCAAAGGAGTCTCCTCTGTGACAACCCGCCTCCAAGAAATTTGTGTGCGCAAAATACTTGCTTTTTAATAGCTTGAAAACTAAAGACTTCAGATTTTGAAGCAACCACCAAGCTATCTTTCAAAGCATTGCTTGATTGAAAACCTCAAGCTCACGGAAGCCCAAACCTCCTGCCATTTTTGGCTTGCATATATAGTACTCCACTTAGTCCACCATGTCTTTCGTTGCGATGCATCGCTTCCCACCAAAACCGTCTAATAGCACATTCTATAGAGTGAACAACTGAGCTGGATTGTTTGTCCGTTCTAAAAGTTGCTCATAGTTCACAATTACACTAATACTTTATAAATAATGTTTACTGGGTAATATAGTTGCAACTGAACCAAATTTTAGCTACTGAAATATTGGTAATCAAAATTGAGTGAGCTAGTTGTTGTTAAATTAAAGTTCAATAATCTAATTACAAGCGCAGTACAAGTTCAATAATATTTAATTGCAAGAAATTAAAATCTAGTGACCTATTTGAAAGTGAAGTGAAAAGCCAGTAACCTTTAGTACAATTAACCCTTATTAATGAAAATTCATTCGAAATATATATATGAAGCATGCTCCAGTGCATGATGATAACTCATTGAATATATTTATTTAAAGCTATTGAATTAATCAACTGGGATTTGTTTGAGGATTATTTGCCTAGTAATAGTTGAGGTAATAAAATGCAAATATTTTTTGGATTTTTATAGTAATGATGATAAAAACACTAATAAAGAAAATAACAATAATAATTATTATTAAAAGTATAAATAGACCATGTCGACACCAAAACTCACACCCATCGTTGTAATTTCTTTTTTATTATATATTTTTGGGAATGAAAATGTTTCAACCAAAAGATAAATTGAAGTCTTTGTTTTGGGGTGTCTATGCCAATTTCACTTACTTTGTATCGTATTTGATACTTATTACAGGCTTGTCCGAAATATTTACGGTATCAAAATTCCGTTCATATGGTAAAAATCATCCTTCTTACATTGCATGCAGTGATTTTGTATACCTATGGCTTACATGGGGTGGGATATTTCACTTAGAATTTTTTGTGGTCAGGTGTTAATAAGATGGCGTGCAATTTCTGACTTCTATATCTCTATAGAACAGTGAAAGAAGAGAAAGAAAGACTCCTTATACTATATATCGTGTGTAATATAGTAATTATCTTTTTCAATTGGGAGAGATGACTGAGATGGGTCGGTTTAATAATTTATTTGTGTAAGTTAATCTATAATAATGGCCTATATGTGTGTCACATAGGTGAATATTGGATTCAATGCCTTGGCAATGTTAAAACTAAAAGGTTTCATATATTCAATTGATCAATAATATGATTACAAAGACGCCTATTTATAACAAAATAGGACCAATCCTAATATGTAATCCTAATAAGCTAAAATATCAAAACTAACCATAACTGAAATATTTAACTAAATAATATTTCTAACCAAATAATACTTCTAACACCCATCGTCAAACTCATGATGACCATCATCAAGAGTTTGCTAGAAAGTAAAACAAAATACACTAGTTTTTTATATTTCATCTCCAAGTAGAGTTGAGGCAGGTCATGCAATCTATGAACTCACCTTGACAACTCTTCATCATAATAGAAGCAAATAATCATCCAGGTTTATGGTCTTTATAGTTGTAGAAAGAGATCCAAACTCAACAACCAATTCCATATGTACTGGACACCAAGATTGAGAAACAAGAAGAGAGAACCAAATTTCAATTTCAGATATCAACTAGACCAAATTAGAGAGATAATTCCAAATATAGGGACAATAATTCATATCAGATTTCACAACAAATTAACCACAAATAAAATCAATCTTAATCATATACAATGTACAAATTAGATACTCACTACTGCTGCCAGAAAACAAACAAAAACCTCATTACGCATCATCCAAAGAAATCCCCCATCAAACTTGAACAGTGGCATCAAAACACGAGGAGGGAAGGTAATTTGTGCTGGAAAATAATTGAAAAGACAACGAAAAAAACAAAGAAATCAAAGACAATAACGGAAATAAACAAAACAAAGGACTTTGCTAGACGAGCGGCGCAACGCGCCGCCAGAGAACGAAAGCAACCCCAGCCCAAAATCGAATGCTCTGATACAGATGTGAAAACTAAAAAGGTTTCCTATATCCAATGATTGTATAATATGATTACAAAGACGCCTATTTATAACAAAATAGGACAAACCCTAATATGTAACCCTAATAAGCTAAACTACCAAAACTAACCATAACTGAAATATTTAACTAAATAATATTTCTAACCAAAGAATACTTCTAACAGGCAAATCTTGGGAGAACGGTTCGTTCAAGTACTTTGTTGGAACTGCAGCAATACTGTTAAATCTTTGTAGATACTTGACCTCATGGTCTGACTTTATTGTCTTAGGTAAATGCACTAATATTTCTATCAAAATATACAGTATTTCACTATCATCCTTACATATGGGACTTGAGAAATGTAAGATTTTGATAAATGTTAGGTGCTGTTACAGTACCAAACAGATAATGTGACGTAATGCCAACTGTTGATATAGTTTGTGTGTGTGATCAGGGGCAGAGTCAGCCGTCGTCCGTCGATATCAAGGTGTGCTCTAAATATAGATTAATGCTAATTTGTATATTAATTTTTTTTTACAATTATTTATATAGTCAAAAAATGTTTTTTTGTCAAAATGGGGTGTGGCCAAGCCAAGGTTGGCCCCCCATGCCTTTGTGTGTGATGATATGCTTATATCAATGTTTGGTATATAGAGACCACATTATTATGTGGTGCTGTTACATCGCAAGACATATGGGGTTTATACATGTTGAATTTCCACATATATACTCTGATATCAATTCTCTTTTTAATGGATGCACAGTGATTGCTACTTATTTGGTGTGTAAGGGCTTAGTGTTGCACATCAGCCATCAACCGCAAAGGAGCCCAATTTCGGAGAGTAATATAACTTATAAATTATAATCATCGTGTATATACTTGTGGATGAACGCATATGTAGAAAGATTTTGAGCTACAAAGACGTCACTTATTATTATTATTATTATTAAAAAACTACATCGCAAAAGAGGAAAAATGAAAACGATGTCACAGAGCGAAGGCTTACATAAACCAGATTCCTTAAATAGGAATCAAACTACTATTTTTTTTGTTCTAAATGTGAGTCTTTAAAATATTAGTAAGTTTTAGGCATGAGAATTTGGTGCAGTAATAGTATCAAAGGATAATGTGATATAATACCAATTGCTCATTTGAGTACATTATCACCTTACAAATCATATCAGCGACTTGTATTATATCACACTATTTAGTAGCATGTCGGTGCTTAATCAAAGCCCCTAAAATATTGCTGCACAATTATATGTTTTCGTGTAATTAGGAACCAAATCAAATTCAGTGTACGAATATATAGCACATGCCGGGGTCATGATGTTACCTCATCCGATACTGAGAAGGGAAGAATTAAATTTGTTGTAAAGAGGATATATAATAAATAAATGGAAGTAAAATACCCCTTCCATCCCATTAAAATAGACTTACTAATTTCACAAGAATTAATTAAGAAAAAGAAAATAAATAGAACTAATTTTCAACATACCCCTTCATTTACTAATTATTTAACAATGTATATTAAATAAAAGAATAAAAGAAAATTAAAATTCCAACTATTTATCTATAAAGAAAGTGACCTATAATTTGAGACGAATAAAAAAGGAAAACAAGTCTATTTTAGTAAAACAGAGGGAATATATTTTAAAATTTTTATGATAACGAATGCCTACCTCAAATTTCTTAAAGTGGAAACCCACCAAGGTATTCTAGAAACTAATTTAGATTAATGTTAGTTACGTCCTAGACCTTGTTATTTAATTACACAATTTTTTAGGAATTATGTACGCGAAAATTTTATTTTATTACAATAAATAAAATTTACACGTCAACGTATTTGCAAATGAAAGGAGTTTATGGGCCATCCCCAACAGTAAGCTACTTCATTTTAGCTTACAAACTGGGGCTTATAGCGCACGGTAATTTACAATTCGCTACAGTGGTGTGACAAAATACTGTAGCACTTGGACATATTATAGCATTTCCGTTAACATGTATATTACTTAGTTATTTATTTTGCACAACCTTTTTTTTTTCACACTTTAATTTTGGATAATGGTTCTTCATGTCACGTGTATGATTTGAATTTTTTTTTTCAGATTTTATTATTTTGTGTTGATTTCATCTTTTTAATTTATAGTTTTATCCCCGAGCACTTGCAAATGATTTCGCACTAATAATAATTTGTGTAATCTAAATTATTTTGCGTAATTTAGTTCTTACTGATGTATTAATTTCTAAAAAAACAAATGAAATTAATTTACGAGATCGTAAATACAAAGAAAATACATTCCGTAAAAGATTGAAACCAACTTGTACATAGGAAGCGCCCAAGATATTGTGCCACACAACGACATTGAAAAGCGAACTAAACACAAACTACGTACCACAAATGAAAAAAATATGCTAATTGTTGGGTATATAAAAAAAAAGAAAAAAAAAACAGTTAAACAAAAGATGCTAATTGTTGGGTAAATAAAAAAATAGAAAAAAAAACTGTTAAACAAACGATATAGGGTGTGGGTTGGAGAGTTTTTTTACAATAAAATATATTTTAAAGTAGTTTAAAGTATTGGTATTATAAAATAGACTACAAGGGTTGATGTTAGCCTTAAAAGTATGCTTGATATCTATCAAGTAATTACAAGCTTGGCCTACTTAAATTTACGGGCCCCGTAAGTTTGGGCGCCTTAAACGACCGCCTTAGTCACATACTCCAAGGGCCGGGCCAGGTAGCCCTTCCCCCGCTTTCTATCTGTATGGTGAAATCTTGCTCTTGACTCCAATATCCCCACCATCTATGGCAGTTTAATCAGATTCCTGAGACCCCATTTCTGGATACACAAAGCTCGATTACCTGAACATGAAAAACTAAACAAAAAGAACTTGGAATCAAATGTCTTGTATTTATTTATTTATTCTTAATTTTGATAGTATTTGCTCATCTTTATCTCACGACATGGAATATACTGAACTTCAATTCGAAAGGAAAATTTCTTGTGTTAGAATTAAGAGTTTTTAAAATCTTGGGATAATTCCACGAAATGATGAAAAATACCTGCAGATTCTATTCCATGAAGTTGGAATTTTGAGGGAAATACTTCCAGCCACACTTTTTGGAACTCACAAGCTGGTTAAGCTCGCCACCATGGTTCAGTGCAAATCCTTCTTGGAAAGCTCATGAAGTGCCTTGTGATAATTAAAGAAGAAAAATGAATGGGTCAAATCTTGCTATGAAGCCCGTGAATGCTATTGTTGAGGGCAGAAACTTCCCCAAGTCTCATCCATTGTGACACTAGATAAACCGCTTTTTTCGTCCATGAACTGCCTAAGTGACAAGTTCACTGTAAGAAACTAAGCAAGCAAGCAAAATGAAACATCCTGTGTACTGAACTGATCAAATATGAGAAAAAAAGGCAAAAGAGATGGCATACAAACTGTGAATCCGGGAAGTATCTAGTTGAATAATCACTTTACCCGAGTAAATAGTGCACTAAGGAATCCAGGCTTCAAATTAAGGCCCTTCTGCACAATCCATTCATGATCTTCCCATCACACCTCTACTTCCCTCCATGCCAAACAAGAAACTAAGTCCTTCCACGTCTCATCCGTTCTGCGTGCCAATCCCTCATTAATTATATTCTTCACATATATATTACAATAAAAAGTTAACCATTAGCCATTCTATTCCCTTCCGCGCTAGATTATGACAGAATATGTGGTGTGTGTGAACGTAAGAAAAAGAAAAGACTAATAACATCAGTAGTAATAATATTAATAATCGATTAACAGTACAAAGTAAGCTGCCATAAACCTATTGTCCCCCATTCATGAAACATATTCTATGGATTCTGTTTCTTTGCAATGTGACACTAAGACGCTGACTGATATGCATTATGTTTAGAGGCCTTCATCTATTGGGAACTATTTGTGCCATAATGGAAATTTCAGGGCAAGGACTTGTTCACATAGACAAATTTGCCATTACTTCCTTTCATGATCATTGATCACTGATTGCAAGTTTGCAACTAAATAGAACTAGAATTTCTAATTTCTAATATTATAATCACAGTTGAATATAAAACTATTTTTACCAAAATTGAAAATTTATTTTACTAAGGACTTAAGTGTACATAGTCCATAGATGATTAGTGTACCTTGTATATGTACCTCTTTTGTCATGAATGAGAAGTGAGTTCTCTTTGTAAACTACATGGTATCACGTCGCAGTGTCCCTCTGACGGGAATTGCATCTTTGCACTAGCGGAGCTAGGAGGGCCATGCCGGGACCCAGCCCCCCCTAAATTGAAAAAATTTATACTCTATTTTTTTCTAAAAAAAAATTAATATATAAAGGTAATTTAGCCGTGCATAATATACTGCTCACCTTTTCGGCCCAGTCCTCTAATAGCTCCTGACTCCGCCATTGTCTTTGAGAACCTATTTTGGCCCAGCAGTCTCCATTTCGAACCAGTTCAGACCAGCTCCTATTTCGGCCCAACAGTCTCTATTTCGAACCAGTTCAGACCAGCAGCTTTGAGAACCAGTCTTCTTCAGCTCCAGTGTCTTCCTTCTCAGCTCCGACGCGACTGTTGAAGGGTTTGTCCAGCGCCACTTCGTCTCCTCCAGTAATGTGTCTGCTCCTCTGCTGCATGTATTGAGGCTGTTGAAGGGTTTGTTTGGCTGAACGTGCTGAAGGGTTTGTCGTTGGTGTAAATTTGGGCTGAAGGGTTTGTCTTTGGTGTATGTTTGAAATTTGGCACTCCCCTGCCTCTTTGGTGTTCCTCTGCTTCTCTGTCTTTGGAATTTTTTTGTTGTGTTGGCTGATTTTTTTAGTTGGTAGCATTTACTAGTTTGTGTGCTACTGATTTAATGGCAGGTTTGTTGTGTGAAATTTTGTGATGGTTTGTGTACTTACTGGTTTGCTGGTTGAATTTTGTTGGTTTGAGTTGAAATTTTGCTGGTTTGTTGGTTTGAGTTGGTTGATTGTTGCTCTTGCGCTATTGGTGTGACATTTTTTTGTGATTGGCTAAATTTGAAAGTTAGAAAAATGTCTGCTAACAAGGATGTTTCGTTGGATGCTATTCATGAATCTTCTCTAATTCGGATTAAATCTGATGGTATCCAGTTTTCTATTTCACATGTAGCTCGACCGTCCCCTCAAGAAGGTAGTTTCGAATTGGCAATAAATGGTGTTAAATCTGACACTTAGGTGATTGATTCGGGTGCAACTGATCACTTTACCTGTTCTTCTTCTACTCTTGACTCTCTTACAATTCTCCATATTAAATCCGTTCAAGTTGCTAACGCAACACCATCGTGTAATACAGGGGATGAGAATGTTGTTTTCTCGCCTACATTCTCTCTCTCTCTCTCTCTTCTGTTCTATTAGCTCCTACACTCACTACAAATCTCATGTCCATAAGTAGAATTACAAAATCCCCTGATTTTAAAGTCACTTTTTCAGCTGATGATTGTTTATTTCAAGACAATCAAACGAAGATGACGATTGACACTAGTAGAGAAAGAGGGGGTCTCTATTTTTCAGAAAGAACAAATGAACTGAAAACTAGGAATGGATGTAGCCTTCAAGTTGATAGCAAAACCACATCTCAAGCTAAAATTCTTTTGTAGCACTGTCGGTTAGGCCATCCGTCTTTTATTTACTTAGAGCATTTGTTTCCAAAATTATTCCAGAATACATCTTCCTCTAGTATGCGATGTGAATACTGTATTTTTGCTAAAAATCATCGTGTAAATTTTAAAGTCAGTTCACATAAAAGCTGAGTTCCTTTTGTTTGTATTCACACTAATGTTTGGGGTCTTTTCTCTACTCCATGCAAGGCTAGCCATAAATATGTTGTATCCTTCATTGATGATTGTACTAGAGTGTCTTGGGTATACCTGTTAAAATCAAAGGGTGACGTGGCTCATGTGATTCCTCAATTCTATCAAATGGTTGTCACTCAATTCCATATACAAGTTCAGACCTCTCATTCGGACAATGGTAAAGAATTTGTGAATGAATCTCTTACTACTTTCTTCAAAACTCATGGAATACCCCATCGCACAACTTGTACCTATACACCTCAATATAATAGCATAGCATATCGTAAAAATCGTCACATCCTTGAAGCGGCTAGAGTTTTATGCTTCACTATGCACGTTGCCAAACGTTTTTGGGCTAATGCCGTTACCACAGCTGTGCTTTTCATTAACAGAATGCCTACCCATATCCTTGACTATAAAACACCTCTGCGGGCACTTTCACACTTTCACTCTATTCCTTCCGCCTTCAATATTTGTCCTAAGATCTTTGGTTGTGTGTGCTATGTTCTTGTACACTCCCATCTTAGAGATAAATTTGATCCTCGAGCTCTCAAATGTGTTTTTCTTAGATATTCTAGTTCTTAGAAGAGTTACAAATGTTTTCATCCCCCAACTGGGAAATACTATGTGTCCATGGATGTCGAGTTCTGTGAATCCCAACCTTATTTTTTTGGAGATGTGCAGATTGTTCCTCTTCAGAGAGAGATTCACAGTAGAGAAGAGGAACAAGTGTGGTTGGAGGAAAAAATGTATGTGAAAAGTGTTATGTGAGAAGACCTAAGGACCCCACTGCTCTATTAAATGCTGATGATCCTTTAGAACCTTATGATGCTATCAGACTTGATCCAGACTCTTATACCTCGTCTGATGATTCTACCATGCCACCGGATGACTCTTCTGAGATTGAAAATGAGATCGGAAGAGCGTTCCCTCTGCACCTTTAATTCCTACTGATTCCAATTTAGCTTCACATGCTTCTGATTCTTTTATTTCAGCCGAAGAGAAAAGACATCCTCTTTGTGATCATAGAGAACCAGATAGGTTGGGATTCTCAAAGCCTTTTTCTAATACTGTCTACCCCATGTCTAATTATATATCTTATCATCGCTTATCAAAATATCACCTGGCATTTACCATTCAATATTTCAATTGTCTTTTGTACCTATTCCGAGTCATTTTCAAAAGGCCCTTAATAATCCCATGTGAAAGTCGGCTATGATGGAAGAAATGAATGCCCTCCAACAAATCTCTACTTAAGAGATGGTCGAGTTACCTAAGGAGAAGAAGACGGTGGGATGTAAATGGGTGTTCTCGGTAAAGTACATATCAGATGGAATGGTGGAAAGATATAAAGCCAGATTGGTTGCAAAAGGCTACAAACAGACATACGGGATAGACTATCATGAGACATTTGCTCCTGTGGCCAAGATGAATAACATTAGAGTCATCTTGTCATTAACAGTTATTTTGGATTGGCCATTAAGACAATTTGATGTGAAAATGCCCTTCTCCAAGGTAACTTAACACAAGAAGTGTACATGGATCCACATCCAGGTTTTTCAACTGTAGATGGTAAGGTATGCAAGTTGAAAAAGGCCCTAGATGGCCTAAAGCAATCACCAAGGGCTTGGTTTAGTTAGTTGAGCTGTTCAATGAAATATATGGTTACAAACAGGCTTTAGCAGATCATATACTGCTCTATAGGAGAAATTGTGAAAATATTACGTTACTTATTGTGTATGTTGATGATATGATTGTCACAGGGAGCAACCTAGGTGAGATTGAGAAACTTCAGTCCTATCTAACTCAGGAGTTCGAGATGAATGACTTTGGTGCTCTAAAATATTTCTTGGGCATTGAGGTATGTCGATCTAAACTGGTATTTTCCTTTCCCAACAGAAGTATGTATTGGATCACTTCGCTGAAACTGATCATCCAATATGTGAGCCCGCAAATACTCCTATTGAAGTGAACCATGGCTTATCTGTGTACCCCGATCAGATGCCTACGAACAAAGAGAGATACCAAAGGCTTGTTGGGAAGTTGATTTACCTGACTCATATCTGACATGTCATATGCCGTAAGTGTTGTGAGCCAATTTATGCATAATCCTAGTGACAGACACATGCATGCAGTGAATCATATCTTGGCTTACTTGAAATCTTCTGCTCGTAAGGGTATTTTATTTTCTAAACATAATCACCTTAGTGTTGTGGGATACACAAATTCTGACTTTGCCGGAGCAAGATTAGATAGGAAATCCACATCTGAATATGTATCGTTTGTTGGTGGAAATTTGGTGGCTTGGACAAGTAAAAAGCTAAAAGTGGTGTCATTATCTAGTGTTGAGGCTGAATATCGTGCATGACACCATGCAATTACTGAACTTACATGGCTGAAGATTCGTCTTTGTAAGCTTGGATTTGGCCCCAACAAACTTATGATGCTATTTTGTTATAACAAAGCTACTATTGATAAAGTAAATAATCCAGTACAACATCACCGTACATGCATGTTGAGATTAATAGGAATTACATCAAGGATAACCTTGATTCGGGCAACATTGAAATTCCTTATATTAAGAGTGCAGATCAACTTGCTGATATGATGATTCATGCAGTAGCCAGGAATTCATTTCATGCATCACTATCCAAGTTGGGCATGTGTGACATCTATATGCACCTACTTGAGGGGAAGAGTTGAATATAAAACTATTTGTTGTACCAAAATTGATAATTTATTTTACTAGGGACTTAAGTGTACATAGTCCATAGATGGTTAGTATACCTTGTATATGTACCTCTTTTGTCATGAATGAGAAGTGAGTTATCTTTGCAAACAACAATCACCAACTAAATGCAGCATGAGACATAAATATTAATACATAGCTCAATAAATATATTCCCTAACATTTTTAGGCTTAATACAAGGTGTAAAAAGAGCAAAGAAAGTTATTTGAAACCCAATTTCAAGCATTTTAGGGAACAAGTATTAGGCTTTACAAAATACAATTCCAAGAAAGAAAAAAAATGTATATTAACTTTTCCGAAAAAAAAAGGGGAAACAATGTAAATTGACTTCAACAGCAAGCACCCTCCGGTAATTTCCAAGTTATTTATATCATGCACGACAGCTTAAAAGACAGTTCAAACACCATCCTCCTATTAAATAATTTGATAGGTTGAAAACAATCATGGGTAGGTCACTGCTTATAATTACAACAGGTTCCTATCCAGTTATCTAAATTGGCTTATTATTGGTTCAAAACCCTCTTTTTCTCTCTCTCTTAAATATGTTGCTTGCCAATTATGTCATTTTCCCTGTCCATTTATAAGTAGTTCACATACGCAAAAGGCACTGGAATAAGAATTGCAGGTTAAGTTTACTCATTCTAGGGTCTTGATGCAGACTGACTGACTGAACAGAAATCTAGCACAATGGGATCACCCAAATCAGTGCATGGTTGCAGCAACAAAATAAATACCCACTACAAACACTCAAACAAAATAAATGGGGCATGACCCACTACAAACACTCAAACTTTTTATCAATTACTTCACTCTAATTGCAACCCACATTACAACGATCCAGCTATTATATACTTGCTGGAGACTGACTTAAAAAGCCAATGAAATGAGTAATGGATGGAAACTTTATTTGCTTTTCATTCAATCGGCTTCCCTAAAGTTTATGCCCCAGAAGAAGAAGCCTGGGTATACTCACTAGGAAAATGCCCAGGAGGTCCCAGTAGAAGCAATTATGATATCAAGCTCTACATGATAAGGGTTTCTCTGCCCAGCTATTCCTAAGTCCAGTGAAGCTATAGAATAAGGGGCCAACCAAAATCCAACCAGAAGAATCAAATTTAAAAGAAAATATAAAAGACTATTATGATCAATTGAAAGAGTACCCTTAGCCAGAGGCTATGATAACTAGTTTTTTCCATGTAGTTTAGCTGTTTAAGGGAGCCGAGAACCAGCCCTAGACCAATACTCTTTCATTCTGATTATGGGGCATTCAGTGCCACACGATGCAGACCACCAGAAAGAAGAGGCTCCAAGGATAAATATTTTTCTTTGCTTGGTCTAGGGTTAATCTCATTACATGAGTATCCTTAGGCTCTGGCTCACACCTGTTTCACCCCATACATGCCAATTTAAGCTAACAAATAAATATTAGCAGTTGCTGTAGGATAAACATTGGTTTCAGATCTTCTTAGTTTATAACTTCAAATACCATGAGTAACAACAGGAGACATCTCAAATTTTCCAGGGCAATCTATAGAACCAACTATTAAGTTTTATGAAGTGAGGTTTCAATATGAATCGAAGTAATTTTTGAAACTCAAGTACTTGCACTTGTGTCAGCGCTAACACCATCACATGTTTACAATAAAAAAATCATGACGATCTAGCAACTAGGAGATGTTTGGATGGGAAAAAATCATCTTAATGTGCCTTTTCCCTTTGATTATAGCAGCATGACTAAATGGTAATACCAGGATATATATTTTACATCACATTACATACTTTGAAATGATGTGTATATTAACATTGGGGGCGGGGTGTATGTATATATATGGAGACACACGAAACAGGCAATGCATTCAGACATAATTAGTAATTTAAAACACAGCTAGGTGAAAATTAACATTAACTATGGTTCTTAAGTGAAAAGATATACTACATCACAATGAGTTCTTTTGCAGTCCAAGGCATTCTTTTAAAAGAATTTTTGTGCAAGAACTTCAACACTGATAAGCAAATTGCTAGAGGGATAAATTACATTCCGTATTAATGGTAGGCAACATTAGAAACCAAAAGATAATACTTTCTTACGATACACTTCTTTTCTAGTTGAGAGCATCCTTGTTCAATCAACTCCGCATAAGAAACATTGAGAAATTAAAGGCAGAATATAAACAAAAGAAATCCAATGAACTGTGGCATATGAGATAAGCTTATAATATTCAGCAATAGCAGTTTATTAATTCAAATATTGCACTTGCCCAGAAAAATAGATTGCAGTAGACATTAGAGTTTATTTTTGGTGATTTACTCGAAAATAACAGATATGGAACTAGGAATGTCGTGCTTGTGCTCGCTAATCCAATAATAAGCATGAATCAAGGCATGGAAAGAAATACTACCTCCGTCCCAAAAAGATGGGCCTATTCATTTTTCACAAAGATTAAGAAAAGTTCACTTAATAGTATTGGAGAAGAAAATTTTGACATTATTTTCCTATTAATTATACCCTTTCATTTATTAATTATTTTACTTTAATAATTTTATTTTTTTAATAACTATGCACATTAAATATGGGTATATATGAGAACTAATATTTCAACTACATTTTAAGAAAAACTAGACCATATTTCGGGACAGACGAAAAAGGAAAACCGGACGGTGTTTTTGGGACGGAGGTAGTATAAGATTAGCATTCAGGTTAGGAAAAAATATCCAGAAATCAATGAGTGGATTAGCATCCGGTTAAATAAACAGAAATCAAATGTGGAAAAATGATAAGGAAAAAGGAAGATGTATGGTGCAAACACATAACAAAAGAGATGTTACAAAGGTATAAAGGAAGGTGGGGGGAAAATAGAAGAAGGAAAAGGAAAATCACATATAGCACAATATGATTAGTTAATTAATTAGGCCTAGCCCAAGGAGATGGCATGTTTTAGCAAACAGCATAAATTTGAGTTCTCTATCTTATTTGCTTTAGTTTACCCACGACTTCAATTTAGCTTTTCGTGGCAAGATGAAGAGAAGTACGTGATTCAGGGTGAAGCATTTGCATTACAGATAACACATGCAAAGTGAGTAGAAATTGAAGTGAAGGCAATAAGTATAAACTGTAATTTGGCCCTTACTCTTTTGATGAATTTATATTCTTAATTTTAAATTATCAGAAACATTAAAAAGGTTATACTGATGCAAGTCAAAGTCCTTAACCAACACACAATAATTAATGAATGAACTGTAGTAGTTACAGACAAAAGTTGGAAATGAAGTTAAGGATATGACAATAAGGTGAATATAGAGCATAAATCTAAGTCACTGTGCGTCAATATCAAAAAATGGGGATCAAAACAAAAATAAGTTCGATCAATTGTCCAAATCATATGAAATAAGCATAGTTATGCTATTAGTTGGAATATTTACTTTTACGATGAAAGAGGTCTAGTTGCACTATCAAAGACATTCAATATCAAGAATCAAGCAGTACCTATGGCGATCAACTCCTTCTGCAGAAACTAAGACAGGACCAAGTAAAACAGCACGTGAAGAAAAAATTATGATAGGATTAATAACAATTTTTTTCGATCACGTTACCAAAGGAACGTGGAGTGCTACTACTACAAAGAAATAGACAAATCATGAGAATGTGAGATTAAGAAAACATTTCGAATGGAAGGGGAGTCATGTGTTTACTGGGGATATTTTCTGCATCTGTTCGCCTTTTATAGAAGTGCTTCTGAAAAAGTCACCTTAATCCACCTCCAAAAGAAATTCTAAACACTAAGTTCTTCTCCAAATCCGGAAAAGCCTAAAGTAACTTCTAAACATTTGAAATTTGCTTCTATATTTTCAAAGCCATGCCAAATGGGTCCTTAATAAGGTTCAAATTCTATTATTGGAGTTGATTATAATGTTGAAGGTAATAATTTTTTTTTATTAAATATAGAGTATCAAAATCAATCTCCGTTTTATTTTGAATCCGTGATGTCATGTGTGCATAAGGTGTGGGGTTATATACCAATAAGCCATGTGATGCTTGTAAATATTACAAACAAGAAGAAATGGAGAACATGAGTGCTTTGAAAGAAAAGATGGATGATTCTATAACGACATCATTAACTTGCATTATCCAATTATAAAGTCAACGGAAGATATATCTTTTAGAGCTATGTACACACATTAGGCGTATATTCTCTCCAACTTAATTTTTTCAGAAAGATTGTCAAAAACCCAAACTTCGCTGTAACCACATATATATCTTTTGTAATTCAGGTTTTTGACAAGCCCCTATAGTTTAATAAACTCTACAGGAAGCTATGGTAAAAAAATTGCACCAAAATTAGACTTTTTACACAAATCAAGAGAATTATTATCACCATTCATTCTTTAGAAATTGAATTTTGATTAGAATTTCAAAGCACATTAAGTGAACACTTTACAGGTAACCATACTTGAAGAGAATATTACATGCATCAGTAGAACTAGAGTAAACAACATTTGCAACCGTCAACCATGTAATCATTAGCTCTCCTAGTTACAATTGACTTGTGGTTGGAAAACATAGTAGACTCACCTTGCAACAAAATACAACGAGAGAGACAGGCAATGACAGGCAGAAGAATGCGAAATAATAAACTGCATCATATATGCAAGAGAACTACATACGTGATCTTGGTTAATGATATCCATAAGGTCCTCAATTTAATTCTGAATAATTTGCCCCAAAAAAGATTAAAGTGATACATAATTTTTAACTCTTTTGTATATTTCTAACAAATACAAAGGTAAGTAAAATTTGCCCATTAACCTTTTTTATTATGAGTTTATGACTTACTAGGGGAAAAACGGAAGAAGGATTTAGCAAGAGATTTTACTTTGAATTATGCAAATTTTAGTTGTAGAAAGTTCATATTGGTCGTGCAAATGTAGTTTAGAAACTTTGGAGGAAGAACTTTTTTGTCATTAAAAGCGAACTTTCAAACAGTATATATAGTTAAGTGGTCGTGCACGCTAGTTAAATACTTAAATTTCAGAGAAAACCAGTGTGCATTTCAAATATCTACTCAGCAAGAGGATGCTCAAAGTCACACAGTTCACCCTTATAGTTTGTCTGGATTGTCTGCATATGAAATCCTACCATTTAGCGTATCAAAGTGTAAACTTCTATACACAGTTCATATTTGTTTCCTTTTGTCAGATCTGCTAAGTAACTTATGCAACATTATGAATTCCATAACAACAATATATAGTATCTTTACTAGAATAATATCATTGTTGAATTCTCCATTTATGCATTTTCTGAAGCAATATGACAGTAGCTTTTTATTAACGAAATAATTTGGACTCTTACAGTGTTACTATTAATGCTCAGTACAACATGATTTAAAGTTTCCAAATCATGTCTGATTTCATCGACTTCTCCATTTTTGGTCCATGTACTAACAAATTAAATAACTCCAAGAGAAATAATCAAGAACACAACAATTGCCCCCATGATCATGCCCTAAATCGACACAAGAACCATGGTTTAGCTATCAGTCGTTCTTTCTCTTTTCTTTTTGGATAATTTTGTCTTGGATCAACAATTTCATTTCACTCCCTTAACCATTCAATATCCTAAAAGCAACCAAATGTTACATGATGTATTATATTAGGCACTTTGTTTAGGATTTCGAACATCAGATTTAATTTACATACTAAAAATGCCTTCAAAAAGTTGCCCGTTTTAAATCCGTTGCAAATTCAAACTTCTGAATTCTTTCTTCTGTCAAAATAGGAAAAACTATGTCCTATATTGATTCGAAAGATCTAAAAAACGGGGATTAAGACATAGAGTGATCATCTTAAAGTCAGAGTTCATGGATGCTGTTACATTTATTGATTAGATCACATTTTTCACATCTTTTTCTTTAATGAAGCATACACTATAGATATCACTACAGAATACGCAAGCCACTCAATCTTGAATATCATGATGCAGTTGCAGATGTTAATCCAGTGATTCCGACATGGTCTTTGGACAAAGAGATAATCATATGAAAGATATACTGCAATTACATCAGCCACAGAGAGCACATTTATGTCTCTTATGATCAACATAAAAATATATTTATGTCCCCTAGAATAAAGTCCTCCAGTTTCAGTTATACCCAACACTAGCAAGTAGCATTGATATACATTCTTTGTGGAAATGAAGCAACTGGTGGACTGAATTTTTGCACATGCACAATCAAGCATGAAGCATCCAAAAAGGGGGTTCAAGAAAGGGAGCGTCAATCTGCAACATTCCTTTGGTAGATAGGATACATACCACAATAGTTATGTGTTTTAACATTGCAACGGGTTGCGGTTCTATTTAAATGGTAACTATGCATTCAAACATCCCAATTGAGTTAAAATCATATGGTTGTATAATAACCCCCCCCCTAAAAAAAAAATAAAAAATAAATAAATAAAATAAGAGATCATTAAACGTAATTCAATAACATCAACACAAATCCAAAGATATATAAACGATGACACAAGAAGGCAAATAAGTATAATCATACCAGGTGGATCAAATGTCTGCAAAGAAAGCTACAAATTTCTCCAGGCTTCACATAATAACTGTTGTCACAGAAATTAGCATTAGCAAGTAACAAGAAATGACAAATAAGGGACTTCATAAAAACCTAAAAAGGGATATTCATAATTCATCATGATAATACTGATGCGAATTCCAAAGCTGTACCCAGAAAATTCCCTTTCTTCTTAATACATATGCCCATGATTCTTTGGGCATCCGACCACTGGGAAAAATAAAAATCCAATCCACCCATATTCAAGGAGCAGCGTCCAATGTTCCTTGCACTCAGTACAAAGTGAACGTTACCAAAACCATATTCAAGATCTAAAAAATGCAGAATTCAAACTGCTTTTATCATCTAAAAAAAATTATTTAGTCACATAAAATATAAAGGAAGGAATAAATATTTCAGCCAGAAATAGTATTGCAAGAACCGGGTATTTCTACATCAGATGATGAACAGACAAAAGCATACGTTTCTGCAATTAGTAACAGAAATCAGAAAAGCTTTTAGTTGCTGGCAGAGTTATAAGGTAGAACTTCAGCAGTATTACTGTAGTTTTTTATGCAGAAAAATAGAGAAATGGCAAAATAAGAGCGTATAATATTAGGTTAAATATTTATTTATTCACCTGATGGCACAAAACAAGAAATTTTTTTTCTTTTCTGTTAAATTGAAACAGTAAAAATGGTACTTCCCCAAACCCACTTCGTTCACTGCAAAAGAGACCTCAAATTTTGCGCTTCCAAATGGATAAACTTCAAAATCCTAAAAAAGTAACTGCATAAACAAATTACTACACCCAAGAAAAATGAGAAAAAGAGCCAAAAAGAAAGTGGGTTTGAAGCTGAACCTCTTGTGCTGGAGAAAAAAATACTCCTTTTCTTCAACACGAGAAAGATGAGTGTCTGTCAAATTGGTCTCTGTATATCTATATGTCACCTATATATACAAATAGGGTAATAATGGATAAACCGGTGGGTGGATGCCTTTATCTTTATGGCATGTTTGTGGGTCAATTTTTATCCAGTCGCTTCGTCTTCTGGAAATTGCAGCTCATTACCCTGATACCCTCCGTTGATCTTACTTTATTTTTCCTTTTTCCATAAATAAAACCAATTTTTTATGTTAAAAAAAAATTCCAAAAACCATATCACCAGAAAGGAAGAGAGGACATTAAGCTGACAGAAAGAGAAGTGAGCACACGCAGCCACAAATGTATAGTCTCCATACAAATGCCTGCGTTTGCTCACTCTCTTCTGTCAGTCTGATTCTCTCTCTCCCTCTCTCTCTCTCTCTCTCTCTCACACACGCAATACGCCCCCCCCCCCTGACCAACAAATATTTCTGCATAGCTTTTCCTTGCCATTAAACATTATTAAAGCCTGAAGGCCATACTTCTGCTACAGAAGATCTGTGAACTAAAGACAAAACTCTTTTTGTAAAGAACATTCATGAATTACCCTTTTTACCCTCTCAAGAAAATCACAGAAACAGATCATTAGGGTTTTCTGTTCACCCTCTGCCAGAATAAACCCACAAAAGTAATCAAGAAAAGCAGTAGCTTCAATCCTTAATCCTTCATGCCACTTCAATAAATAAAGAAAAGGAAGGAGCTTGGGAACTGCAAGCCGGCCCATGAGGAATAATGCATTTCCAGTGAGAACTAAAGAGATCGGAAACTGGCTATTATTTTAATCAATTGCCAGGTAAAATAAAAAATGGTGGAAAGAAGCCATTTTTTTCTGGATATGTTTCCCCACCATTTACCTTGGTTTATATAATGTATCCTTTGATTCAGAGGGAGTACCACATGATCAATCAAAAGGACAAAGGGCACACGGAGTGGTGGTCTCTGTTGATGGTGGATTGAATGGTCGGGATTCGGTTTTCTGACTTATACGGCTCTCCAACTGTGGAGAATTCCTGGCCGCTGATTATTGCTTCGTGGGCCTTTTTTTTGTCCTTAGATTAATGGTCGCCATTGGAAGGCGTAGCCACTGATCATCCAACTTTCTCATATTTATTCATCTCGAGGAGAATCATTAACTTCTGCCATTCCCACAGCATTTCTTCTGTTCCCTCCAAGGCTTAACCCGAGTTTTTCTCATCTTAGTGAAATTTCCACTTTCAGCATTTTTCATCATCTAATTTGAAAGTAAACCAACTCCAAAATTTTTTAAGCTTCTTGAACTTATTCTTCAACCATGAGAGACATCCAAAAAGACTGTCTTTAATCACAATATATATGTGTTTTTATATGATCATAAGTGCATGATATCTTTGGCCAATTAAAGTGATCAAGTCGAGCATCATTCTCATTCAATAATTTTTAAAAGGGGCCAAAAACTAACCCCATGAAGTGACGGAGTGAGGTGGGGATTTGTGACCGATAATATGAGATCGGAAGAGTTATCTCTTTTTTGACTCACCCTGAATCATTACCTACATTTTCTTTAATAGCATGTACCAGTATTTGTAGGTAATTATTCAGACAATCGTTTATAAAATATATTAAATTTATCGTTTTATCTTTAAAATATTTTTTCTTAATCATACAATATACATAGATAATTATTACCTACATTTTCATTGATACAGTGTGGTCTGATGATATATAATATAATTGAGCTTCCCACACCATCGATATAGGGTTGATTCCCCTCCCCTACAGTCTCTATATAATATTCCAAAATAAATAAATAATATACACACTGAAATATATATCTTGATTTCTCTCCTTTCTAGATTACAATTTGGCAAAATAATTTTGCAATGCTTTCTTTTGATCTTTTTGGTTGGTAACATTGATACTTTGTTCATAGGGAGTGTGTGTCTATATATATATACAGATCCGTAGACCAATGCATGTAACAAATAATTTTGACAAGTCATCTCACCCTTTTATTTTCTTTAATCTGATGGTCGAAATCAATTCTTCTCATCCCAGATCAACACATGCATCTAAAGCCAAATAACCCTTAATCTGTTACTAGATTGCAACCCACAGCCGCAGAAATTCCAGCACACCTACAGTCGGAAGTGACCTCCAAATCCAACCACCGGCCACCTTGGCTCCGATTCCTCCTTCGTCATTTTTCTACTAATCAGCCAATAACAACATCCCACCCAAATATGCATTCATCGAAATAGAAAATAACAAATTATTATAATAAAAAAACAAGGTTTTGACTTACTTTCCAAATATTATATCGCGAACAACCATTAGGGAGCAGGGTTTAAAAATTAATCAGTACAAATATCAGTTTAAGATATTACAATAACGAAGATTTAATTTTTTGAATTGTAAATATATTACTTCCAAGGTTATGCTATTATTTTGTAAAAGGAACAAGACAATGTGTGGTGACGTGGATGAAGGATGTAGCCAACTAGCCGTCCCCGACAATGAAAGGCAAGGGGTACAGCTGGACTGGTCTTTCTCTTGGAATATTGGGGATTTACGGCGCTTGGCTGTTAATGGGTGGATCAAAGAAGTTTAGACGAACTAATTTTAACCATCAGAGTAAACAAAATGGAAGGATGGGATGGTTTGTCAAAATTATTTGTCATATCTATTGGTGTGTAGATCCTTCTCCTTATACATATATATTTATACACACACATATATATATATATACACACACCCACATATATATGTATATGGGCGTGTTTGAGTTGATTATTGTTTAAAAAAATTAAACTAAACAAAAAACTGATGACTCTTAATGAAGAAGTGGTTACTTCTTCCGTCTCACAAAGATAATTCAGCAGTTATTTTCACATAGATTAATAAATGATAGTTAATATAGTTGAAACATTAAATTATACCTTATTTTTTCACATATACCGTTATACTTCATTAATTGTTTGAAATACTTTCAATGAATAGACAGTTGAATAACAATAATTAATTAACAACACATATGGAAATAATCAAACATTAAATACATGTTTAATATGGTAAATAAACTATCTTTTTAGAATAGATAAAAATGAAATAGTAGACTATCTTTTAGGAACGGAGCGAGTATTTTGTAATATTAAAAATAAACTAAATTGTTCGGTTTTGGTTTGGTTTGATTTGGTTATTGTTACATAAAAAAGTATTTTTTTTCAAAACTAAAATTAATAATAAGGTTAAATATTTGAAATCAAATCCTTACGTTTGACTATGGTTTGATTATTGATTTTAGAACAAAAATCATAACCAAATGGTTATGGTTATTGGTTTTAATAATTATAACCATTTAAAAATTTAGAATGACCAAATCAAATCAAACCAAACCAAACCAAACCAAACCAAAACAAAACCACACAGTTATAGTTTAGTTCAGTCGGTTATGATTAATTTGCCAGATCTTATATCACATTTAATATCAAGTAAAAACAACTATTGAGTATATATACCTTCTTTATTACTTCTACTCTTCACATACTTTTCTCTAAAGATAAAGAAGTAAAGTAGAAAATGAAAGCGGCTCCTTTGATAGAAATGAGTGATGATGCATAATTGAACACAATTAAGCAGCCAAATACAGTTGAGCAAACCAAGTAATTTGGAGAAACTCCTAAAACTAGAACTACACAAAAATAAAGCAAACCAAAGTTGTTAACTTTCTCATTGTTAGCATTGATTAGTTGTTTTATCCCGCAATTAGCCATCGTTAACCGTCTCATAAATCGTTATAACAATAATTGTAAATACTTATAACAATTATTGCATAAAGTACCCAAAGGCAATTGTACTAATTTGTTTAGGGCGGTCCTCGAGTTACCAGACTCAACGCCTCTAAACTCTGGATCCTACGTGTAATTTATATGTTCAACGACTTACCTAGAGAACTTTATTTAAAGTACTCTTGGAGTACCAAATTCTAGGCCTCTAAGCTCACTTTAAGCCAAGTCTACGTAGTGTCGGGTCCATGCGTGATAAATCAATAAGCATATCTTATTCTAGTAGACGTAAGGGCATTAAAAGTTTATAAAGATCAGAAAATATACCACATCTTGGTCTTCAATAATTTTTTCTCTACATTATTCTCCTCATAAAACGATATCTCACTCGACTTAACACAATTCAAGGCTTGGAACAAATGGAAGTAGTTGTGTCTTTACGAGAGGCTTCATCACGACTGTTACCACCGGCTGCAGCAGATTGGGCTGTCAAAACTGACATGCTTGGAGACGGAGGCCCACCGGCCAATGGATTTCTTGAGTGACTGGTGACGCCAGAGACCGCGGTGGCTAGTGAAATGGGCATGAGACATAGACCCTTTCCTTGGAGGTACTGCATGGCCGAGCCCATGTCCTCCTCAAGGAGCTTCGCCACTTGCTGCTCAGTCGCCTTCATGCCATCATTGTTTCCGTTGCCGCTTCTTCCCTGTACACAATCCGGCCAAACTTTACCAAGCTAGATAGAGGTAAAAGTGAAAAGTCTATACAATATTAAGCACGTTTTGATGTACAAGGACAGTAATTCTTCTATTCTTGTTAAATTGGTGACAAAAAAAAGTACGTTTTAGTAAGGAATTAATAGGAGACAATTATATTTGTAGTACCTCCGAAGAGATATCGGCAACTCGAGGGGCAATAGCAGCAGCATTTCCCATTCTACTCACGCTTAGAACCTAAATGCAAATAGTTGCAACAATGTATTATAAGCTCAAAAAGATCAAGTTTAAAAAAATAAATAAATAAATAACTCCACAAGACGATAATTAAAAAAAAAAATTAACTATATATAGTAATTAATGCCATTTTTTTTTCTTTTCCTTCTCAACATTATAAGGATTTTAATTTAAATCTATAATCCATTTATGACACCTCCATCTTATGTGGTTGTATAGATGCACGTCGATTCACGTCTGACGTGTATCCATAAATACCTACATGAGCGGTGAGGTGCCATAATAAGAGCTAGGTGCTTGAATATTTTCATTTAAATCCAATGTAGAAGACAATCAAGAAAACATTGGTCTTAAAAGACTGGTCCTAACCAAGTAATTGAATAGTATATTGCCCAACGGACCAAACACACAAACCGAAACAGCGACACACAAAAATTATAAAATAAAATATATAAAATAAGTAGAGAGAGAAACTAACTTTGACTTGTAGTTGGAGGAATTTGACATAGTCGATGATCTCATCAAGCATTGAAGCCTTGTCTGTCTGTTATTCCACAACCCAAAACATGTTAATCTCATCTCATCTCATAAAATAATGCAAACCCATTATCCCCAACAATATAAAATCATTATTAACATTATCAAAAACAACAATTAACATTAATCAATTGTATTTTGATTACTAATCTGCTTTCCAGCTTTACTTTCAAGTACGCACGGAAAGATAGACACATCACCTAATATATTCCACTCCAGCAGGTGAACTCTCGCTATTATGTCGACACCTGCCCCTCATAGCATCTTTCCCTGACTTGTACTCGGTGTATTGGCTAAATGGCACGTGAGAATGCAATTAATTAACTGATTAGCTTAAACCGAACCTTTAATATTTTTTAATTAATTGATGAGCTTAAACTGAACCTTTAATTTTTTTTAATACAATTATAATCATCAAGAAGTTGTTTTCAGTTCCAGGTGGTACCCAGGAATCTGCATCGAAGCTTCAACATATATGAGTTACTGGTGATGATCTGTATAAACTTACATATAATATATGCGTTATATACGACCAACTCTTCCATACATCAACTTGCATTGACATGATATTTGTTCTAATTTACTCAAACATTAAGCTTATTTTATTTGCTAAACTTTGTAGTTTTAGAAGTATTGAATCACCTAAATTTGTTTTGACATTTTAATGATATTTATCTAGATAAATCTATAGCTGGTATTATTTCATCATAAAGTGAAGAGGAGTTCATACATGTCTAGAAACATTATGATGGTAAATTTTATTACACTTGTATTTAAAAAAAAAAATACACCTTTTAAATTTTCACTGAAAAGATGTTAGCTAGACTATAATCTCCTATCCATATTTAGAAGAAATATAAAAAATATTCCTTAAGATAGATTTATGGATTTGAAATTTTGAATAGAATTTAATAGCATCGCATAATATTTATTGATTTATTTTATTTATTTATGGGCTTAAAATATAATAAAATCCTTAATGCAGCTCTTCAAAAATTCATGAGTTACTGGAGAAAATTTAATGGATTTTAGTAAAATCGTAGACTTTAAAAATTCATAAAAATTAAACTGAAGACCCCCTAGCACAAAATATTACATTAACATTTTTGGAATATTCCCTTGATTAATCTTTCCTGTTCCTGAAATTTTGTAAATAAGTAAAGGGATATGAGTTTGTGTAGGTTAACAGTTTCAAATGCATTATCCTCCAGTATTTTTCATATGTAATATTAAGTAATATGGAAAACTTTTTTCATATTACTAACTCAAACATTTATTTTTATGTTTCCCCTCATCTTTGGGCATCCAACCCAGACGATATGATGTTATGATGAATGAAAAAATTGAAAACGTTAATATGAAATGGGTTAGATATAAAAACTAAGAGAGCTATATTGATTCGAAAACGTTAATATGAAATGGGTTAGATATAAAAACTAAGAAAGCTATATTGACATTACACTTACTTAGGACCACGCCAACTTTTTAATTGTATTGTGTGTCCTTGAATTTACCAATGTCTTTATGTTCATAACTTTTTTAAATCACATTTTCATTGTCTTATATTCGATAAAGGTTTCTATTGAAAGAAAATAAAGAATACTTAAGTGCAATTACTTCTTATTTTCCATATTTTAAAGATGCTACGAAAATTATTATTGTTTGATGTAATTAGAAGTACTAATAATCGAATAAAGGTTGCAAAAAATAACGGGACAAAAATATTAATGATCATATATAAATAAACTTCAACATATTTTCCCAAAAACTAAAGGAATAAATTTGGATAATGAGGATGTGAAATTACCTTATTAGCATTTGGCACAAGCTCCTGCAAAGCCTTCATTCTCTCCGCAATTCTCTCCCTACGTAACTGCCCACATTTCAATTTGAATAAATCAAACATTCAAGAATCAAAAATTAAAATCACAGAAAAAAAATAAAAAATAATAAGAAGAGGAAAAACAAAACCCAAAGAGAAAAATATCCGAATAGAAAATGCAGAGGACTAAAATTGGCAGCATGACTATTGATAGGCAAGTTCTCAACGACTTATCAAACGAGACACGATCGTACGTACCCTCTCAGCAATGCTATGAGGATCAGTGGCCTGTCCTCTCCGTGCCCTCACCCTGGGTTTTGGCTGTGGAGGCGTCCCACCTCCCCCTGCCGCCAGCTGATTCATTGAGCCTGTCGGTGCAGTCGAGGCTCCAAAATTCTGAGCCTGAAGGGCTTCTCCCTGTATATATATATTCCCCAGTCATCATTCTTTAAAACCCAGAATTAGGCTTGTATTAACTGTTTGATACATTGGACTAGACGATACAATTATTTCTTATTCTACTCAGTATACGAACCTGGGGATGGTTCAAATGTATTGGTTGATTGGAAGTTTGACCAAGAGATCCAATGAACTCGTTGTACAGTGCATCATCTGCCTGCATTTGTATACAACAATAATCGACGATTTAAAAAAAAAAAAAAATCGGTTTTCTAAGTAAAAATAAATTAGAAAATAATTATTCGGAGAAAAATAATAATAAGCTGACCGGGTTGACGGATTTGGAGGAGGACCCATTTACGACGTCGTGATAACCATTAAGACTCGAATCAATCGGCAGGAGCCCGGTACTCTCTGCTGCGGTAGGTGACTGGAGTCCATTTCCTGCTAGTCCTCTCGCCAACATCAACTGCTGCTGGAACATCAAGGCTTTGGCGGCGGCGCCGTCGCCGATCTGGTGCTGCCTCAGCTTGGAAGCCAAAAGCGCCGACTGATCATTGAAATGACTAAGCATATTAGCCTGTGGCGACTGATCGTCGGGTTGGCCGGCGGCAAATTCCCACGGGAAGGAGGAGGTGGAGGAGGAGAGCATTTGGTCGAGAAAATCGTCGTGGGACGACGTCGGATCGAAGTGGGACTCGCCTTTTTGATGATTATTGTGCATTTCTGGGAGGTTTAGCAATGAATTAACGTTCATTGCTGGCATTTCTCCAGTGCTTGGCTGCATGTTAATGATTCCAGCGGTGAATTTGGAAGCTTAATTCGCGAAATTAAAAGAATAATTGAAGTTTTAGATGATAAATCAGAGGTTTAAATGAATGGTCGTTTTCCATTTAAGAGAGAGACAAGTCATAGAAACCATGTTTTGGGGTTTAGGAAATTTGGAATGTTTATGGGAATGAGGCCCGCAATTTGGCAATAAATAGCAAAAGCTCAAGTTTAATATACAATTATATTTTAGGTAATTTCCCCTCAAGTCCCCAACCTTATAGTACTCTAGCATCTTTGACTATCCCAAATTCCTATCCAATTCAACGAGTACATGCGGGTTTCACAAAACATGCAAATTGTGATTGATTTGGCTAATTTTTATGATGATACATAAATAAATGGTTGACACGGATAGATGTTAAATTGCACTTCATATATATCTGACGACTAACATGATAGTAGTGATTTTATTCGAAAAAGATTTTTTGTTATGCTTGATTGAATAAAAATTATCTAGTGCTAACACTAGTACCTTATGGTGTCCGTGAATGTTCCCACACGTAAAATAAGCTAATAAAAAAATATAACTGCCCCATGTTGATTGGTTTCCGTTGTTATCCTATATAAGGTGTGCCAGTTGTTAACACTAGAACAGAATTGTTGTATGAAAGAAAATGACTTAAATTTACATGCTCATTAACAATCAAAAAGGATGGATCCCACAATCCATGAGCCGATAGTCACAGGTGGAGCCCACTCTCCCAGATTGTGTTTTGCCTATTAACATGCGGGAGAAAATATTGCACTCTCTGTGATATTGATTTTTGTTAAGAGAAAATGTGTAACTAAGATTGAGGATTTCGAAGATACTCCTCATTTTTTTAAGGGAAAAAGAAGTGTCATTTTAAGGAATACGTTGCATATAAATGGTTAATTTAATTTGAAGTTATTTCAAATTAAAAAGATAAAAATATATGTCTACAATTTTCTCATTTAAAAACACAATTAAGTTTATCACTATTCCCCAGGCAAAGAGTTTATTGATACAAATTTGATGTTTTAGAAAATGAACAATACTACACTTTAAAAATGTTAGTTCTACTCCACGTTCAATTATCCACTACATTTTTCCCATCATGCTTGAGTAATTTTTGAATGTGAGAACAAAAGAAATGCCACAACAGTAGAGTTAAAGATAAAAGTAAAACACATCCCACTCACACCTCCACCCCGCCCCCCCAAAAAAAAGGATAAATGCAAAAAATATATTATTCTTGAGTTATAGAAAATATAAATGAGTCGTTTCCTTAACATCATGCCAAGTTGTTGTTGGATTTATTGTCAAAAATAATCCAAAGTTGAAAAGGAAAAGGAAAAGGAAAAAAGAAGAGTTCTTGGAGGAAAAGGAATCTAAATCTTAGAAGGAATTATCTTATCTTCCAAGTAAACAAAGCCTATAAATAGATGTGTTTTCCTCTTCTTTTATGTACAAGAGTGATTTGAGTCTTTGAGAGAAAAATTGGCGAGCTTAGCATCTTGTGAGTTTTTCTTGTAACTCTTTGAGGTTTGTTCAAAGAGTAGAAATTTTAGGTGCTGTAGAGCTTGAGTATTTTTCTTGTAATACTTGAGGGTTGTGGGTTTGGTGAGTGAAATTCTATATGGTTGTAGCGACTTGAATCATATAGTGAAAAGCTTTGATAGTCCGTAATTTTGTCTTCGTTCTTTTATTTTTCTCTTGTCTCATCAAATTCCTTAAACAACGATCCTGCGGGCGTAATCGGGGAATCTACATTAATTCCCAACAGTG
>CAVNYN010246467.1:0-18660 GCA_963692815.1 Nyctanthes arbor-tristis | reverse complement strand
CCCCCCCCCCCCCCCCCCCCCCCCCCCCCCCCCCCCCCCCCCCCCCCCCACGGTCACCTATTTCTGTTAAAGTGTGATGCTTAACTATATGGTTAAAAAGTATTTCTGGTATCTTGTTATTCTTCTAGGTTATCAACGAGAATGTAATTGTTAAGGATTCTGCTGGAAAAGTCATTGTGTCACAACTTCTTCCTATAGTTGATGACACAATATCGTTGAGGAAGTTCTATGCCAGTGCTTATACGGGTGAATCACCCAGTGTTAGCCCCAGATATTGGCTTGCATTTGAAGCAGCTGTTCCTCCGTTGGGTTTTAGCACTTATATGATCTCGAGTGGCAAGAACTCAGGTTGTAGCGTTATTGCCATATTTTTGAAACGATTTTCTCTCTTAATCATGTATTTGAAATTGAATTTATGTATAAAGTTTGGTAACATGAGGAGCTTCTGTTTCAGGGAAGCAAACATCTTTTGCATCAAATAGGAGTCAGAACAATACTATTAAAATTGGGCCAGGCAACTTGAAGCTTATATATTCAGGGAATGATGGAAGACTTATCCTCTATGTTAATAAGAGAAACATGGTGTGTTATTCAAGAATTGGCCCATTTTTTCTCCTATTTGTTTCGTCTCCTTTGGCTAAAATTTAGTTAACAAAATTTATATTTCCTGAATCAAGGTTAAAGTTCCCATGGAACAATCATATAGTTACTATACCGCAGTAGACTCCAGTTCAGAACAGGTAACTCGCAAACTACTCCCCACCTTGGATTTTGTTGAATATTTTTGGTTCTATTTCTCGTTTTTCTTTCTGCTACATTTTTACTTATACCCATGTAGAAATACTAAGTCCAAGCGTATTTGAGCTTCTTCGCTTCTCCTCACATTATTTAGTAACTGTTACGTTTACTTTCTGAAGGCCTCTGGGGCATACATTTTTCGCCCGAATGGTAGCTCACTACCAATACAGTCTAAGAAGGTAAATAATTTTGCTGTTGAAGTTATCTGTTTGACGCATTACCTCCAGTTGATTGATGAAATACCTTGCAGACTCCACTTACAGTTCTTCGAGGACCACTATTTGATGAAGTTCATCAAAGGATTAGCTTATGGATATATCAGGTAATTCCTGTAACCATTTAATATGTTATAAGAGTCTTGTCTTAGAAATGTAGCACGGGACAAAGATTTTTCAGGTTCATGTACATCACAGGGCCTGCATTTCATTCTTTACCTGAAAACCTGTACATATCATGAGTACTTCTGGATTTTTTCCCCTCATTGTTGATTACTTTGTGTATGGGTAGGTTACAAGAGTCTACAAGGAGAAGGAACATGTTGAATTTGAATTTACTGTAAGTTGAATCTTGGTTCCTTTATCATCAATCTCATTGATTAGTAGGTGTTTGGAAATATTTAAGACTATAAATGCCACTCTTGCAGCATCTTACATAATTTTCTCCAATTCCAGGTGGGCCCAATACCGACTGATGATGGAGTTGGCAAAGAAGTTATAACTCAGATAAAAACCAAGCTACAGAACAGGAGAAGTTTTTATACAGACTCTAATGGACGTGATTTCATTAAACGGGTATGTTGCATATACTTCTATTTCTGATGATAATCAAGAATCTTGTTATTCACAATATTAGATTTTTGTCACCATTATCATGGACATCTTTCCATTTATATATTTCTGATAAACTGTAAGCATTTGTCAAATTAACTGAATTATTTTGTCATGTTTTGTAGATGAGGAACTACATCTCTGATTGGCACCTTGAAGTGAACCAACCTGTTGCCGGGAACTACTATCCTGTATGTTTGAATTAGATAATCCAAATGTTACCTGTCCTCTGGGCCCCCCTATTCTGAACAGGATTTTCATAAGTTGTGCTCTTTTTCCTTTTTTTCCCCTTCCTTTCTGAAAGTCAAAAGTTGTGCTCTTCTTGTTACCGCTAACTATAGACTACAGCTGAACAAAAATGTCCTCTCTCCCCAATGTCAAATTTCATGCTTTCCCCATTATGTTTTGGCTAATCTAGTTGTTTCTCTATCAGATCAATCTTGGACTTTACATGAACGATAATGCCACTGAGCTCTCAGTCTTGGTGGATAGATCTGTGGGAGGTTCAAGCATTGTCGAAGGTCAAGTAGAGCTAATGTTGCATAGGTTACTCTCTCCCCTTTTTTCTTTTTTTGGTTGTACAATTGAAGTATTATTTCCTTCATTTGCGATATTGTTCACTTGAACTGGTTGAGAAATAGTCAACAGTTTTGAGATATCATAGACGACTAAAGGCCTTGTTTTATAGGAGACTGCTCTATGACGACGGCAGAGGGGTAGCTGAGGCTTTAAATGAAACAGTTTGTGTTTATGATATGTGCACAGGTTTAACGGTATGATCTCAGTGAATTAACATGTTTTGCAGAGTTTTTTTGTTTATTTTCCTGTAGTGCACTTCTGGAGCAACATCTCTAAGTAACACCTCCCCTTTGTTGAAGGTCAAAGGGAAGTACTTCCTAAGAATTGATCCACTCGGTGAGGGATCAAAGTGGCGACGTACATTTGGACAGGAGATATACTCTCCATTTCTTTTAGCTTTCACTGAGCAGGTAACTTAACGGCGTCTGTGTTTTGGCAGCTTTTGCAATCGTTCTGTTTGACTCAACATTTCTTTCGTTCAACCATTAGGACGAAAACTGGACAAACTTCAAAGTACCAACCTTTTATGGCATGGATCCTTCCTACAGTTTACCCTACAATGTTGCAATTATAACCCTCCAGGTGATCTTCAGTTCACTAGCATTGGCTATAGAAGCCTTTAATGGCTATTCTGAGTATTGTTCCATTTTTTAACCTCTGAGTCTGAGTCGCATTTGGAGTTTGGACTTATTGGCTTCTCTTTGATTGATCACTTGTGAAACCTCAGGAGCTTGAAGATGGAAGTGTCCTTGTCCGGTTTGCTCATCTATATGAGGTTCTATCTTCTTTCATTCTACCATAATCTCTCATTTTCTTCTGATATGTGTTGCAAAACAGTATGCAGCTATATATGTTTCAATTTTCTGAAAGATTTTTTAAAATCTTATTACGAAGTAGTTTCAAATAAAATGATTTGAGTATCTAACTATAATCTTTTTGGTTCACTACTAGGTGGGAGAGGATAGGGATTTATCAAGGTTATCAACTATAGAGTTGAAAAAAGTTTTTTCCAGTAAGAAAGTAAGTATGCCAAGTTAAAAACCTCCTTGTGTCTTACTAGTTATTACTTTAGTGTCTTCTATGATAATAACCTTTTTGTGTCCCTTTTTAGATTATTAAAGTTACAGAAGTGAATCTCTCTGCCAACCAAGAAAGAGAAGTAATGGAGAAGAAGAGATTAGTTTGGAAAGTTGAAGGATCTAATGGTAAAATGGATAAAGTGTTGAGAGGAGGTCCAGTTGATCCCATGAAGTTGGCAGTGGATCTTGCCCCCATGGAAATTCGAACTTTTGTTGTATACTTCGGTTGAAAGGTCTCTACAGTTATAAGACGTTAATGTGATATCAGCTAATCAACTGAATAACACTTGGCGATTAAAGTAAAAGTTGTACATGGATCAAAGGCTATAGAGAGCTCTAAGGGTTTCTCTAGGCTTATGTACCAAGAAAAACTTAAATTCTCTGTTGAGCTCAATGGTTATCATAATGACACCCAATGTCATGATACCTAACGTCCCATTATATTTAGATGTATTTTATTCATCTTCAATGACGTTGCCAAATAGTTCTTCAATCGATCTGCTAGAATGTAAATGAAATATGTATATTTTTTGTTGACATTGAGAACTAACGTAAGGTTTTACCACCCATGGAAGGCGGCCGATGTCGCCCAGAAAAATTTTTCAATTATATATATATAATATTATTTGTTTAAAGAAGAAGTACAATACATATATCATCTTATTATGGAATTATTATATATGTATAACCATTAACCAATTAATATCAATAAACAACCAAATTGGACAAGCTCGTAAGTTTGGCATGTCTCTAAATTGAGACCTCAAACATCTAAAAACATCTCTAATAGACTCTTTATCTTTTTAAAAGAGTGTATATTTTGATAAATTCTAGGGGGACATGAAAAGGGGACATTCTTAAGTGACATTTTTATGTGACACACTTGTATTGGACGATGAAAAAGTAGCCATGTCATCATCACCTAACAAATGTATGTCACATGAGAATGTCACCTAATAATGTCCCATTTTCATGTCCCCTTAGAATTGCTCATATATTTTACATTTTAAATAGAAAAAAATTTGATAATATTTAACAAACTCTTTATTGGTCACTCTTTATTTTATCTTTTACAAGTTCATTATATTTTCTCATTTTAAATTGATATATTTATATTTTTAAATGGTAATCGCCAATAAAATCAACTGTGAATTTTTTAAACCGACAATCATGTACTGAAAGGTGCAAACATTAAATTACAGAAAATGAACTTGACTCTCTAAATTTGGAAGGGTTTGAGATTTAGATTGTTTTCGGACGAATGAGCTACAAGTCCCTTTGATGACTTGGACAGTATGTAGTTGACGGCAACTAGAGATTTTTCAGTTGTTTAACAGAGAACTAGTAAATATAGCGCCAAAAGCTCGCTTAACATGTATCTCTACATGTAACATGGAATTACATGCAACATAGAAGAAATTACATGTGTTTTCTAGAAATTACATGTAATTTCTTTTACGTATGGCGCTATATATATTGACACAAGACATATAACACTAGATTAAATTCATCCAAACCCATATATTAGTTGGGATGAGTAATCGGTGAGTTGTGGGTAGAAATTGGGGTTTATTCAATTAGCTAGAAAAGAGAGCAAGCAATTGAGATTATATCTTGAAAAGGTTAATCTATGTAGTTTTCCAATTCATTATAAACTCATTTTTCGTATCTCATATTTAATGGATGGATACAATTCTATTCACACTACCTCAACAATCTCCCTTAGATGAAATACCATATTACATTTTGGCCCCTTCAATTGATAATATGCATCTACCCTTCCTCAAAGAATTCATTGTCCATCAAAGTCAAACGATATGTTTGCAAATTAGTTCTATTTTTAAATAAAAATTAGTCAAATCAAAGTCTTGCACTATAAAAAGAAGAGTTTCTTCTAAAAACATTTTGAAAATTTTGTTAAAAAACTTCCTACTTATGTGGCATGTATGGATACATGCTATGTGCATTTGAAATATACATGACTTAGATTTGAAATATATATGGTATGCATTCATGCAAACTACATAGAGGGGAATTTTAAAATTATCGTTGACCGTTTAGTCAAATTTATATTTCTCAAATTTTCAATACAAATCCACCTACTTATCCTAAGAAGGTAACAACCTTTTCCACAGTATCAATCTAACAAAAAATTTACCTTGTCATTTCTAATTGCTTTGCGAATGAAACAAATTTAGAGGTCACTTGTTTCCACTTCTCAACAGAAAAAGGTAAAATGTAAAATTACTTTACTGCTAATAATAATTAGGAAAAACTTCAAACAATAATGAACAAACAAAAAGGTAAATTAATTTATTCATAAATCATTGGAATTCTTCTTTTGAATTTATCTCCCCTCCTTCTTCTGCAGGTCTATTAATTGAAGAAATGCAATTTAGAGCTTGTTTGAAGTTCTTTATTTTCCACTTTATAATTTCACCTACTATGATTTAACTGTTGATTTGATAACTACTCAACAATTACAACACATTTCAAACTTCAATTAAATCTCTACAATTCATTTCTGTTCATTATAATTTCTATTTATAAATTGAAAAAATAAAGAGCTTCAAACAAGCTCTTAAGATTGGGTTAATTTCACAAATCGTCCTCAACCTTTAAATTAATAATCAATTGGGTTCTCAACCTTTTTTTTGAAGCTTCTAAGTCTCCAATCTTTCATATATTCCCACGATAAGTCATTTTTGACATATTCCGTCAATATTACCTTTAACTTTCTAATAAAATTACTATTATACTCCTTAACTTTTTAATTTTAAAAATATTAAAAATTTTAAAAAGTTTATTTTGAAAAATTCAAATCAAAGCTCATAAACAGATACTCCAATCAAATCGCTTTTCCCCTTCGTGAAGGCACCAATCAAATCACTTTAACCTTACAGAATACGTTCCAATAATTGACTAACGGGGTGTTTAGCAACTCATCCGGATTATAATCTGGATTATAATCTGCTACACGGTATTATTTCATTGGTTTCACTTTTTTCAAAAAGTCAAAAAGTAAAAGTCAAGCCCCAATCTTTTAATTTTTACAAAAACAACCAATAAAATGATGAAACGTAACATATTATAATCCAAATTATAATCCGGATAGTTGCGAAAACTTCTTCTTAAAACTATGCCAATAATTGACTAATAAATAAAACTTCATATTGGTTCCAAAAAATAAAATAAAATAAAATAAATGAATAAAACTTCATAAAAAGCGCATGGACCACATTGTCACACTATGCAATCAACTAAACGAATGCCATTAGATAGAAAACGTCGTCACGTCAACTTCTCTTTATCGCCGTCTCCAAAGTGCATGACTTCTCTTTTTTTTTTTGGATCTGCTAGAGTATGACTTCTTTTAATCCGCTTTACGTTGTACTAGTCTTTGACGTGTTATCTACAATTACAAAATCTTAAAATTCTCATCAAGTGTTCAGTCCAATTGCCAAATATTTCAACTCATCTTTGAGGTGTTAATCCACAACTATAAAATCTTGAAATTCTGGTCAGCTCTGTTCAGTCAACTTGCCAAATATTTCAACTTGTATTTCGAACGTTTAGCATAAATGCAGCTAAAACTTATCCTGACATGGTAAAAGAGGAATGCTCTGCTAAATAATAATAATCCAACAAAAGATTTAAAAGTTAACAAATTTATTAACAGACAACAGAAAAATTAAACTGTCTCCAAACAATAATGAACAGACAATTTATTCACAAATCAGTGAAATTCTCTTTTTCAATTATTATTCTCCTCCTCCTGCTTCGTTTCTGCAGTTCAGTCTATCTATTGAAGAATAAATTGAATGCAAATTCAGTTTATCATCCTGTAGTAGTAAACACTATGGCGAGTTCACCAATAATCAGTTTGATGATTTTGATTGTGAGTGCTGTGTGTGTGGTGGAATGCAAGTTTATGGTTTACAATACTTCACAAGGCATTGTTCCTGGGAAGCTCAATGTTCATTTGGTTCCTCATACGCACGATGATGTTGGGTGGTTGAAGACCATTGATCAATACTATGTGGGCTCCAATAATTTCTTTCAGGTTATCATCCCCACCACCCCCTCCACACCCCCCCCAAAAAAAAAAAAGGATTGATGAGTTGATTAGTTTGGGTGAGTGTTGGCAAATGCTGGTTTTTGGTGCAGGGAGCGTGTGTTCAGAACGTGCTGGACTCATTTATTCCAGCGGTGCTGGCTGATAAAAACAGGAAGTTTATTTATGTTGAAAAGGTAAAATTAGGAAACTTTTTCTACGAAACTTTTTCTACTTCTGATATTATTCTTAAATGTTTAATTATTTTCTTCCGATCTCGTGAGAAAATATATATGTTGATTTAAAAGCTCGAGATGCAGGCATTTTTCCAGCGGTGGTGGAGGGATCAGAGTGAAGCAATTCAAGACATAGTGAGAAATCTTGTTAGCTCGGGTCAACTAGAGTTCATGTATTGTACAGGATTATGCTAGTGATAATTACAACCCTTAGAACAATTATGACAAATCGGATTGTTAATGATATTTTTTGTGCATTTGTTCTTGTAAATGTAAATGTAGAAATGGTGGTATGTGAGATCGGAAGATGAGGCCGCAACACATTATATTGACATGATAGATCAAACAACTTTAGGCCACAGATTTATAAAAGCAGAGTTCAATGTCACTCCAAGAATTGGATGGCAAATCGACCCCTTTGGACATTCTGCTGTTCAGGCTTACCTTCTGGGAGCAGAGGTAATGACACTTCCGACCCTGTTATCTTGCATTAGGTTTCTATTCTACAAAACAATATTTATGTGTTTCTAGGAAAATTATGAACTTGTGAATATTAATGTTTTTAGGTTGGATTTCACTCCCTTTTCTTTGGACGTATTGACTACCAAGATAGAGCAATAAGCCAAGGTGAAAAGACACTTGAGGTTATTTGGCAGGGTTCTAAGAGTCTTGGTTCGTCTGCTCAGGTTAATCTCACGTTGTCAACGTTATAAATGTCATTAATTGGAAGAAAATAGAGACTTATAAAATGCTAATGCTTTTTGATACATCTTGCGAATTTTGTTTATTATCTCTCAGGGACTCAACAAATTGTTGAACCTTATTGTTCTTACATCATGTTAGATATTTTCTGGAGCATTCCCTGAGAACTATGAACCACCAAGTACCTTTTACTTTGAAGTCAATGATGATTCAACGGTTGTCCAGGTAAAGTCTTAAAATGAATAAGACTATTTCTGCTGACATAGTATTCATTAACTTGTATCTTTTATGACTGAAGGATAATGTAGACCTGTTTGACTACAATGTTCAAGAGCGTGTTGAAGATTTTGTAGCTGCTGCACTGTTACAGGTATGTTTCAAGTCCTTTTAATTGATTGATTAGTTGAAGTGTTGTCAAATGATTTTTGTTTTGATTCTTTTTATTATTTTGTCGGAAAGGTACTTTTAAATGATTTGAATTCAGATGAATATAAAGTAACCGTATTGGTCGGTTGATACTGCTTGGTTTCTTTCTTACACAGGCTAACATTACCCGTTCAAATCATATAATGTGGACGATGGGAACAGATTTCAAGTATCAATATGCCCAATCATGGTTTCGCAATATGGACAAGCTCATACATTACGTAAATCAAGTTAGTATTCTCCAAATATTTGTTTTATGATAGTTTCTTCATGCTTATTGTTGCTGTCTGTTCTTTATCATTACTAGTGCTCTATTGTTTTTTTTAATTTATATATTCTGGTATAAATGTATCATATTGCAGGATGGCCGTGTAAATGCCTTATATTCAACTCCATCTATATATACCGATGCAAAACAAGCTTTAAACGAGTCCTGGCCTCTTCAAACTGATGATTACTTCCCGTATGTTCAAAAATTTTTAATTGTATAACTACTACATTCACCCTTTCTTCTTGAGTTGTTTGGTAATGGTTGATGACTGTTGTGTATCAGATATGCAGACAGAGTAAATGCTTATTGGACTGGTTATTTTACAAGCAGGCCCGCCCTTAAAGGCTATGTTAGAACGATGAGTTGGTAGGTCATAGTAACACTGTTTCATTTGTTTTCAATATAATCTGGATTCTCACCATGTTCAAACTAATAATAGGCAGCCAGGCAACTAGAATATTTCAGAGGAAGAGGTACCAGAAGCACAACTGACTATTTAGCAGATGCTTTGGCGATTGCACAACATCATGATGCGGTTAGTGGTACGGAGAAGCAGCATCTGGCCAATGATTACGCTAAACGGCTTTCAATAGGTTACAAGGAGGTGAAGTTTCTCTGAGTATCACCATCTTCTGTCCTTTGTACCGGGGATCATTTCCTCTATTCATTCTAATTAATATATTTATTTATTGGAAGAATACTTGCAGGCTGAAGAAGTTGTTGCCGAGTCGCTTGGTTGTTTGACCCAATCATATCTGTCTTCAGAATGCAAGAATCCCATTCCAAACTTCAAACAGGCAAAAAATCGAGTTGCTTTGTGTTTGTTCTGCTTACTTTTTTACGTCTTGTCTTGCTAGATATAGAAATTAGACAGCATATTTGATGTACTAAAAGTAATATGTTTAATTTCTTCCAGTGCCCGCTTCTGAATATAACTTATTGTCCTGCAACAGAAATTGATTTACCTCTTGGAAAGAAACTAGTAAGTAGACTTTTTTCTGTTGATTTGCTGTAAAAGCCATTTCCAAAGGAACATAGCTGAATTGTTTGGAAAATATTAGTCAATTTTCAACGTAATCTATTTGATCCATAACTCTTTTTCTGTAGGTGATCGTCATCTACAATTCTTTGGGATGGACAAGAACAGATGTAGTGAGAATTCCTGTGGGTACTCTGGATAGATTTCTTTCATCATAAGGCTGTTTCTCGAATAATTTAGCTATCTGCAGATCGGAAGGCGTCGTCTAGATAAAGAAAATGATCAGTCACAGAAACTGATTTTCATATGTTCTTGTGATAAATGAAAAACATTTACTGTTTTATGTTAAATTCTGATGCTTAATTATTGATCAGAGAGTAGTTTTTGGTCTCTTGTTATTCTTCCAGGTTATCAACAAGAACATAGTCGTTAAGGATTCTACTGGAAAAGTCATCGTGTCACAGCTTCTTCCGATAGTTGATGAAACATTATCTTTGAGGAAGCTCTATGCCAGTGCTTATACAGGTGAATCAGCCAGTGTTAGCCCCAAGTACTGGCTTGCATTTGAAGCGGCTGTTCCTCCTTTGGGTTTTAGCACTTATGTGATCTCAAGTGACAAGAACTCAGGTTGTAGCATTACTGCCATATTTTTTAAACCATTTTCATTCTCTTAATCAGGAATTTTGAATTATAGATTAAGTTTGGCGACATGAGGAGCTTCTGTTTCAGGTAAGCAAACATCTTTCTCATCAAGTGGGAGTCAAAACAATACAATTACAACAGGCCCAGGCAACTTGAAGCTTATATATTCTGGGAATGATGGAAGACTTATCCGATATGTTAATAAGAGAAACATGGTATGCTGTTCAAGACTTTGCCCCTTTGTTCTCTTGTTTGTTTCGTCTTCTTTGACTAAATTTTATTTACCAAAATGTGTATTTCATGAATCAAGGTTAAAGTTCCCATGGAGCAATCATATAGTTACTATACTGGAGTAGACTTCGACTCAGATCAGGTACTCGTGAACTATTCCTCTGCTGGATTTTGAAGAATATGTTTGGTTCTATTTCTCGTTTTTCTTTCTGCTACATTTTACTTTTACCTATGTAGAAATACTAAGTTTGAGCGTATTTGAGCTTCTGCTCTTCTCCTCACATTGGATTTTCTTATTTAGTAACTGTTACATTTACTTTCAGATCGGAAGAGCCTCTGGGGCATACATTTTTCGGCCGAATGGTAGCTCATTCCCAGTACAGTCTAAAAAGGTCAATATTTTTGCTGTTGAAGTTAACTATTTGACGCATCACCTCCAATTGATTGATGAAATACCTTGCAGACTACACTCACAGTTCTTCGAGGTCCACTGTTTGATGAAGTTCATCAAAGGATTAGTTCATGGATATATCAGGTAATTCGTGTAACCATTTATTATCTAATATGTCACCAGAGTCATGTCTTAGAAATGTGGCATGGGGACGGGCATTTTTCAGGTTCATGTACATCACAGGGCTTGCATTTCATTCTTTACCTGAAAACCTGTACATATCATGAATACTTTAGGATTTGTTCGCTCATTGTTGGTTACTTTGTGTATGGTTAGGTTACAAGAGTCTACAAGGAGAAGGAACATGTTGAGTTTGAATTTACTGTAAGTCGAATCTTGGTTCCTTTATCATCAATCTGACTGATTAGTGGACGTTTACAAATACTTAAGGCTAGAAAAGCCACTCTCGGAGCATCTTACATAATTCTTCAATCAGAATGAATTATTTTCCACATTCATTCTCTACCATATATTCTTGAAAAAATTATTTTCGTATTTCCTCATCACTGTTCACTAAATCTATTCTAAAAAATTTAAAATACACAATCTCCTATTTACTCTCCAATTACAAAAAATCCAAGTGAACCAATATTATAACAAATGATAAATACTACATGATTTACAATTTACCTCTAAAATTAATTTTTTAACTTGTTTCCATTCTAAAAAGAATTAAAAGAATTTTTTATTTTTATTTTAAATCATTATCATCAAATATTATTATTATCATATCTCCTTAACTTAAATTTTCACCAATATATAGGTTTTCAGAAAAAAATAAATAACAAATTAGGTAACGTACTAAACATGTAGCCCTAAGTTTTATGGCATGTAATTTACCGTATTAAATTAAACTAAAAGTTTTGAAACTAATTTACTTTTACTTTTTATCCCTAATTTCACGAGTAGACTCTTAGTCGAATTAAGAAAAAGTCTCAATAACCCAATACTTAAAATCTGTCTATCAACTATCGGAATATTGAGGAAATATTAAATCTTTAAAGATAACTTAAAAACTAATGGAATGTGTATAACAAATATTAATATATAACAAATGGTATATTATATATAGAATAAAAAAATATATAAATTTTTATATATTATTATAAAATAAAATAATAGTAAAATGAAACTAATGAATAAGTATTACTTTTTTTTTGGAAGAGAACTGATAACTATTATTATTGTTAATATTATAAAATAAAAAAATAAAAATATATAAATGTAGGATAGTGGTTTTGACGGAAAATTTAGATATGACCACTATCATACGTTAAAATAATAATAATAATAATAATAATAATAATAATAATAAGATTATACAGCTAATTGGCACTATCTAACTCGAATTTTTCATCTTATTGTGCAGTCGAACCCTAATCTTTAAAATTTGATAATTCTAACATCATATATCACCTTTTTGTAGTAATATAACCTTTTTAACTTAAAAAGACTATAGTATCCCCTAAAGTTTTAATTGAACTAAAAATTACTATTAAATAATTTATTTATAATTTTAAAAAAATCTACTGATGATAATTTAGTTATAATTAAAAAAAAATTTACTGATGAGAATTTAGCAATGACAGTGAGGCAGATTGATTTGCTATTCTATCTGCCTAATACAGGGTAGGTGCGGACCAGATTAATGCGAGGGTGGAAATGCCTAACTCGATTTTTTGATTTGTTTATCGATTCAATTTGTTATATTCTTTGTCATTTTTAAACTTGTTCTCATTTATTTTACAATTTTTTTTCATTTTGGCTAAGCGAATCGTTACATGCAAAGCAGGGCGAGGCGACCTTGGTCCATCCCTGCGGGATTGTGTTTCCTAAAAATATTGTTTAATCCAAGGCGGGTTCCTATCGAGTTCATGATGAATCATATATTTTTTGTTATCACTACATGAATTTAACGATATTTAGAAAAGAAATACTAAAATTTAATAATCATAATTTTTATTTTATTATTTTATACTAATTTTAGCTAAATTAGAATTTGAGGGTATCATTATGTTTTTAAAATAAGAAGGTTAGATTGTGCCAAAAAAGTGATATTTAGGATTATAATTGTCAAGTTTGAAAAGTTAGAGTTAGTTTACACAATAAACTGAAAAATTATGGTTATATTGTGCCACTTAGCCATTATTATATATGTATAACTAACCAATATCAATAAACAACATTGGACAAACTCATACGTTTGACATGTCACGAAATTGGGATCTCAAACGTCTAAAAATATCTCTAATAGAATCTTTATCTTTTTAAAAGAGTATATCTTTTACATTTTAAATAGTAAAAATTTTGATAACATCTAGCAAACTCTTTATTAGTCACTCTTTATTTTATCTTTTACAAGTTCATTATATTTTCTCTTTTTAAATTAATATATTTATAGTTTTAAATGTCAATAGCCAATAGAATCAATGATGATTTTGTTAAACAGAAAATCATGTATTGAAAGGTGTAGACATTAAATTATAGAAAATGAACTTGACTCTCTAAATTTGCAGAGCCAAACCCCACTCTTTATTTTGAAAAGTTAAATTAAAAAGTCTCTTGAAAGACATTTTTAAGCATTTACTCTCTAAAATAAAGAGAATTTTATGTATTTATAAAATCATTAAAGATGTTTTAAAGGGCGTTCTCGGTACCACTTAAGACAACCTTTACATACAACTTGAGTCTGTGCAAAAAAAATTGTTGATTCACCCCAAGGTTTTTTAGGAAAGGAAAAAAATGATGAAAATGGAATGAGAAACACAAATGAGTTTTTTCATTTTTCTTTTTAATAATGCGTCCGGTACCTCTACGGAGAAATTCTTTGGAGTAGGCTATTATAGACCCAAACACAAAAATGTGAAAAGGTTAAGGACCGTAGCTGCAATTTACTCGATCTAGCCCAAATCCTCGTGCCCTGAACCCGACCCAAATTTCGACTCGCTGAAACATCTCCATTTCACTGTACAGGAAACCTATGCGCGCAGTACATCAGTTTGACGTTACGAACTATAGCACAGAAAGGACAAAGCCGTGATGCGCAATCCCAGTGCATTTTAGCGGCAGCCGGAATATTCCCTCAACTTTCATCCCTTCGCGTAGCCGCCGTCGAGTCTCATTCAGTTACAGCATTGCTGTTATTCCTATCTGAGATTCAATTCGATTCATTTCTCAAGATGACAAGAGAAAACGATGTCGCCGCTATGGAAATCGATGATCAGAATTCGATCTCACCTGACCAGATCAATAACCCCAGGTTCTCCGTCAATGGTATGTAATGTATTTGACAGCAACTCTATGTATAATTGAATTTTTTAATAGTTCTATTCTTCGGGAATTGGCAGTTCTGCAGCTCGTAAAATCGGCTCAAATGCAGCATGGATTGCGGTTCGGCGATTACGTTCGATACAGGTATAAGTGAATTACTGTTTCTGATGTTAGTTTGATCGATGTTATATGTAAAAGCATTTGTTAAGGATTTGAGGTATGAGGTTTACCTTTAAATTTGGTGAGAAATTGATGGGATTTTTACTGAGCTAATTTTCTATTTTGAGCTATTAGGCGATACTGCACAGCTCGTTTGAGAAGACTGTACAAGTCTCTGAAGTTCACCCATGGCCGTGGAAAATATACAAAGAGAGCAATTTCTGCTTCTACTGTCACTGAAGTCAGGTAAGTGAACGCTTGATGGATTTCCATTTTCATCGTCTAAATCTCAGATCGAAAGTCTTTGTTTAGCATTTTATGATTTTGGAATTTTTTTATTTTTATTTTTTCTTTTTTTGTCTATGAAAGAAAATGTGCAAGTTCCGGTTTCTACATAATTAGCATGTGGGTTTATGAAGCTTAAAAGTTTGACCATATCAATCATTTTCAATTATAATTCAATTTTCACACAAAGTGTAATATCACAAAAGAGTATATTTGGGTGGCATAAGAAAATGTATTTATCCATACTCGTAAATTCTTGCCAAAAATTTCTTTTTGACAACGATTTGTTCCTTGCTCAAAATATAGGTTTCTCCATTTGGTACTCTATACGGCTGAAAGAGCATGGAGTCATGCCATGGAAAAGATGGAAAAGAAGAAAACGTTACCGGACGGTCTAAATGCACGCCAGCGCAGCTACCTTTTAGGTAGATTGAAGAAGGCAGTAAAATGGGCTACCCTCTTCCAGGAGTTGTGTCCATCAAAGGAGATTCCAAAACTTCTCTAGAAGCAGAGGTGTTGGTTTTGCCTTTGATTCGGCTGCTTTATAGTAATTTGTCATTTAATTTTAGTTCATCAACTTACCATTCCTTTTCTTATTTACCATTAGCATTATGGATTATTGCTCTTTTGATCATTTTCCATGTCATCATTTAGGTTTCTTGATTTAGTAGATAGAATGCTGGAGTCTGGAGACGGAAATAGGCTTATGCATCATGGTAACACCTTTGCATATTGGCTAAACTCATGGACTTATTCAAGGTGGTAATGGAACTAATTTTTGAAAAATAATTAGGAGGAAAAAAAAAGAAGAAAAGTTAAAGAAAGAGGTAAACGAGCTGGTTAGTGAATGCATAAATGCTAGCTGCTACATCTTTCCAGAATCCTTTGATTTCTTAAGAAGCTATGCCTACCCTGAATTTTAGTAGTACATGAGTTTACACTTTCCAGCCTATAAATATCTGGGTGGAAAATTTATTCTCCTCGTTTTATTCTTTTAAATATTGATGACTTATTTGCATAGTGATTTTCCTTTGTTGAATTATGCTCAACATTTTATTTAAAACATGAATTTCTTAAAAAGGTTTCTTTTGGTTTTAAATTTGCAGGCCTATGCTTCTTATATGAAAGGGAACTTGTTAATTGAACAAGATCAGCACTGGGACATAGCATTGAAGTGTTTCAAAAATGCCAGGTAGGTTTGTGTTGCAGAATTATGTGTTTTGGCTTTACTTTTATATGCGAGATTTTGTTTATCGGCTTATACAGAATAAAGTTCTAATTTCACTCGAGGAAAATTGAAGTGAATTAATTTTGCCTTTACACCTAAAGTGTTGCGTATTTTCTCCCTCCTATGCCTTTTATTTGGCAGCTTACAGCCTATTTACAAGGACTACTAGATCGGAAGAGCGTCGTTTAATGCTATATAGCGTTTGCTAACTTTCTCATGGATAGGGCTGTTTACGAGGAACTTGGGAAGTATGGAGATCTAGAGAACCAAGTATTGTGCCGGGAGCGGGTTGAAGAACTTGAGTCAATTATACGAATTTGCCTACACAAAATTGGGGAGTCAAATTTACAAACTTCTGAACTAGTGCACATAGGAGAAATGGAAGGACCTGCACTTGACCTTTTCAAAGCTAAACTAGAGGTTTGTATTTTACCAGGCTGGTAGTGCTTGTACATATAGTAGCTATGCTCTGGTCTTATGGCTTTCCATAAATTTGAGGGATGGTTTTGTGCTAGGACACAATTAAGAAGAGAGAGAATACATGGGTGTCTCAGAATGATTAATCCTTGTTGAGGAGTAGTTATTGTATTTTTGTATGAAGTGCGTTTTTGTAAATACGACTTTGGCCTTTTATTTTATGTGTCTATATAAATGCGTTCTTTATGTACATTATCATTATTGAATACAAGTCAGATATTTTTTGATCTTGTTACTCTCTCTATAGATCTCATATCCTCTTCACTCTTCCAGATTCTTCTCCGTAACTATCCTAATGTCCTGTTCTTTTAATTCAATCGTCTTTGTTGTAGGCTGCCATGGCTGAGGCTAGAACTCAGCAAGCTGCATCCATGACAGAATTCCATTGGCTCGGTCATAGGTTTCCAATTTCAAATGCAAAGACTCGGGTTTCCATACTGAAAGGTCAGATTCGTGAATCATCACAGTCTTCCCTTTATTATCCTTTATTCTCCTGTTGGATACCACAAGAAACCTGTTTAATGGTGGATTGCAATTTTTTGATAATTGTTTTAAGTTTTAACCTAGACTGCCTTTAAGTATTGTTCTGAATTCAGCTATAAGGGGATCAATCAATATCTTAGTTGAATTTGGTGAAGGCTTTAGTTTTTCATCATTCATCTTTCCTTTCATCTAAATGCTACCTGAAGCTCCTTTTTTTCTTTTTTTTTTTTTTGGGTGCTTCTATTACAAATATCATCAGCTCAGGAACTTGAGCAAGATATCAATGGTCCAGCAGCAGACTCGCTTTCTGCAGAGAAAAAACTTGCGTTATTTGACAAAATTTTTGCTGCTTACAGTGATGCCAGGAGCTACATACGCAATGACTTGGTGAGAACTGCCAGTTGCTCTATCTTTACTTTATACTCCCCCTGTTACACAAAGATAAGCTCTTTTTCCATTTTTTTTTTGTCTCTAAATATAGCCCACTTTATTGAGAGTGTAATTACATTTTCATCTTCCCAGTATAGCCCTATTTAAGGTACATTGCTGTATTATCCCAAAGCAATTGGTTGACATAAATAGGGATATTTTAGAAAACTAGTGGTTGCTACGTGTGTTGCAAGTAAATTGACAGTGATTATGTTTTGCAAATTTTAAATAACTTTATTAGTAAGTATGTCGTTGAGAGAATATAGTTAAATTGTTAAATAATGTAATCCTAAGTGACAATATGACTAATTCTGATCCATATACAACTACTACATTGAAGAAATGAGAGGAAAAGAAACAAATTAAATACTAAGAGAATGCTATTTTGATTTTGAACAGTAATCCAATCAAACAGATATTTCCTAAGTAAATATATTGTGTTTGATTGCTAAGAAGTGTATTGTCTAGCTTTTCCCGTTATTGGTGAAATGCAAGAGCTGCTTTATAGCAGCAAGTGTGGTTCGTGCTAGCACATATACTTAGGAATGAAATAGCCCACTGTCTTGTTGTGCACTGCTGCTCATGACTGTGACTTCTTTGGGCAGTGTGTTTTGGCGTGATTGTATTCCTATTTTGATTCCTCATTGTGCTCGTCACGTGGTTGATTGAAAAATAATATGATGAAATTTCCCTTTCAAGAAAAAAAAGCAAAAAAAAGAAAAAAAAGAAAAAAAAGAGAATTGTAATTCAGCTCATAAAAAAGAAGTAACAAAGAAGCATATGGAAGTACTAACCACTAAACTATATTGCCAAATGATGGCTTTTAGTGTGCATCTTTAATCAACATTGTCTGCTTTTATGTATCTTTTTTTATGTGCTTTGAGTTTACTATACATGACTTCTTGTTAATAATGACTTCTTATTAATAATATTAAAGTTAAGTTTTGTATGTGAATTGAGATTAATATCATTCATCTATTAGTCAAATATCATATATGACCCCCCCCCCACCCCAAAAAGAACTTTTGGGTGGGAAAAAATTCAAAAAGAGAAT
>CAVNYN010246465.1:0-19214 GCA_963692815.1 Nyctanthes arbor-tristis | reverse complement strand
TTTTTTTTTTTTTTTTTAATCAAAGCACCAGCTAGGCTACTGCATCATTTTTTAGGTGTGCATCTTACCTAGCTAGTGGGGGTTTGGAATCCCTCTATCATTTTTATTAATATGTCAGAAACCAGTACAACCGAGAAGGGGGCATAAAACCTGACCTCCAACTAAATTACAATAAATGAAAGCAGTAAATAAGAAAGTACTACTTCTCTAATACTGGAATCAGTAAGAAGAAGAAATAAAACAATAGCTGAGTAACTATACACATGACACAAAAAATCAAAAAATAAAAAAATTAAGCTAAACTATATGCCTCTGACTGAGGGAAAACCATAACGGTCCATCTGCAGTTGTCAACGGGCTGCTGAAGGCAGATCATGCACCCCATACTCTGTGTAACCCTATCTGCTCTAGAAGTCAAAAGCAAGAGAATCAGCAACCTGGTTACCCTCACAGAAAATGTGGGAGAGTCTATCTCTGTTAGAGTGCAGCTGTTGTCGAATGAGTTGAGTAATGATCTGAAGATTCCAATGACCGCCTTAGTGAAGAATGTAATGGATAGCGACAGCAGAATCAGCCTCCATCCATAAATCTAAGATACCAAGCGACCTGGCCAGTAAAATACGATCGAGGTTAGGGCAAAGCTCAGCCCACAAAATCATAATCCCATAATCAATAGAAAAGGCATGGACATAGTGCCCTCTAGAGTCTCTAATAGTACTACCTCCACCGGCTCTCCTGTCGACAACACATCCATCTATATTCACCTTATGAGATCCCACAGATGGTCTTTACCAAAAAACCAAAACAGAAGGGGAGATTGGAGAGAGGAAACAAAAATGCCAAATCTAGAAACCAGATCAGTGTCCCCTCTCCATGTGTAAAGCAAAATGCTTTGCCAATGTGAAGAAAAGATATAGCCTGATGCACATGCCAAATAATACTCCTAGCATCAACAGCTATACCTCTGTTTTTCACATCATTTTACGTCCTCCACAAGAACCAGAACACAAAGAGCGGCAGAATGATGAGAATGTGCCCCTGTTTGATAGGGTGTCTGGAAAACCGCCATCTATGAAAATGATACTGGATACCGTCAGACACATGATGAGAAACCTAGAAGATGGAGGAGAAGTGCTGCCATACTTTATCTACCATCAGACTGCCAATAAAAACATGCTCCACTGTTTCCTCCTCAGAGCAACACTGACAATGTGAAGGCATCTGGACATTAATTCACTGCCTAATCACGTAATCTACTAGAATAGAACCCTGCCACAGTCTCCAGCAGAAGAAAGACACTGTCATAGGAACGGTCTGACCCCAAAAATCCCCATTTGCTAAGGGTCTAGTACAATGATGTCTAACCTGCTCCTAAGCAAACTGGGCAGTAAAGCTGCCATTAGGAGCGGGCTGCCACAGTATCTAATCCAAACTCATAGTATCTAATGGCACCCTAACAATATGTAATGCTATATGCAGCGGCACTACTTCCATGAGCTTGACCAAATCCCAACCAATATCATTAAAAAAATCACAAACTCTGGTTGTAGAATGAGTATGAGAGGGCAACTGCAATGTAAGTGAAGTGTCCCCCATCCACTAGTCATGCCAAAAAAAATATCCAACCCCTACCAAGCTACCAAAAAATCTATGGCTCAGCCTGAGGACATGCAGCCAAAAGTCTACTCCAATCATGAGAGGCAAAATAAGACAGTTGAATCTGTAAAGGATGATGTTTCCTGCAATATTTGCTCAGTAAAAATTGATACCATAGAGACTCTTGGGACTGAAACCTCCACCAGAGCTTTAATAAGAAAGTAATGGCAATATCCTTTAATCTCCTAAAGCTCAAACCCTTTCCTCAGGAGGTCGACACAACTCCTTCCACTGTTTCCAATGCATACAATGGCTCTGATCCTGTGAGCTTTAGAAAAACTTAGCAAAACAACTCTCCAGCCATTTCAATATTGCCTTAGGAGGCTGTAGAATCTGAAATAGTTGAAGCGGCATAGAATATAAGACGGAATGAAGGAGAATAATCTTGGCACATGGATATAATAGTCTGCTCATCCATCTAGAAATCCTACTATGGACCTTCTGCATCAAATCATCAAATAAGAAGATCCGTTTGGCGCCTTTATATAAGGGGACGCCAATGTAGGTGATAAGAAGAGGACCATGCTAAAACCCAGTCGATTGCTCAAGGCGATGAATCTGTGCCAGAGATGTCCGCCTCGGTAGAATCGATGCATTCTTTCCCCTATTCACCAACTGGCCAGAGACACTCTCATAATGCTCAATACACCCCACAAGATGCTCAATACTCCTTTTTTAGCCTTTGTTGAATATAATAATATCATTAGCGAAAGCAAGGTGTGAAACTATATCAGAAGTCCCATGCCTGTACTGCATAATACTATACTGCTAAAACTGATGTCTGAGCAAGCATGAAAAATAATCAGCAGCAATAACAAATAAGGAAGGAGAGATCGGATAGCCCTGACGAAGCCCTCTCGAGGATGGGAAAAAGCCAGCCAACCGATCGTTGACCAAAAAAGAGAACCTACACTCAGAAATACACCGCCTAATCCTATCAACCCAAAACCGATCAAAACCAAGCTACTCCATAACTAGGATCAGGAACTCCCCATCCATCCTATTATAGGCCTTAGCCATTTCCAACTTGGGAATAATGTTATCCACCTTGGCCTACATATCAAGCGTATGGACCATCTCTTGGGCCAGGAACACATTATCCCCAATAAGACGTCCCTCAATAAAACCAGTCTGTTGAGGAGAAATAATACATAGGAGAAGCTTACTATGCCTTGTGTTCAATAGCTTCGTAATGATCTTGTTGAGATAGTACACAAACTGATAGGCCTAAACTCCAGTCAACTACACATACCCTCCCTGTTGGGAAGAAGAACAATGGAAGTAGCTGCAAAACCTCTAGGGAGGTGTCCCCAGTTAAAGAAATCAACCACAGCCTAAAAAACATTCATTAAAGAAATAATATCCCAACGCTGCTGATAAAACAAAGAGGTAAATCCATCAAGCCTGGCAGCACTGTCTCTATCAATACTAAAAATAGCCACTCTGACCTCATCAAAAGTAGGAATAAGGTTCAACTGGATATCATCCTCTATAGTGATTGAAGAAGGGATAATACAAAGTCTGGAAAAAATCAACAACAAAACTCTGAATGGATGACTGGTACTTAGTGCTCTAGTTGTAAGCAAAATTTCTCTTAAAGCTTGTTAACTACAGAAGCAATTTCCAAATTAATCAGATATTCAAAAGTCCTATGTATATAGAAATTTTATAATAAACCAAATGATAGAAATAGTATATTTTGGCCAATTGAATTTCTATATGATATGATTTAAGTTAGTACTTCTATAAGAAACTTGAGCAAACTTGTATCCCTGCAACAAAGTTTGGCGTTAAAAACTTTGCAAGTAATGTAAATTACACTCTTTTTTTTTGTACAATACAAGAGGATTATAGGAAAGGGGAATCGATGTCTTAGTCAGTGGACGCTAAATTCATCTTGAATGTCATCAGACCACAAGGCAGTTGACAACATAAATGACTTTGGTAAGAGACGTAAATAAAATAGTTATCCATTACTTGTCATCTCAATTCAAGCTTCTCTAGATAAGACCTTTTAGCTTGAGCGTGTGGAAATGTTTACATGATTCTTCGTTGTTCTTTAAAAAAATGAAAATATGCGAAGAGGCAAAGTGCACACCAAGACCCTTTTTTTTTTTTTTTTTTTAACGGGAGACCTTTTACTTATTTACGTGGGCTTAATTGACTGCGCGTAAACTTACTCATTACAAAATTACTAAGGTTATCGTAAATAGAAAATCATTTACATCTTACCCAAATGTGCAGCAATTTTGGCATGACTCTTCTCCTTGGAGGAAAAAAAATTAAGACAAAACAAAATGGAAAATATTTGGGGGAAAAAAATTTAACGAGAGTCTTTAAAATTTTTCAAGATTGCCACCGCAACATATTAGCTAATAATTGTGCTGGGCATCAATTAATTCTGAGATGAGCTCTTAGTATATGTTTTAGTATATGAGTTTTGGGTTATCTACAATGCTAGAAAAAAAATGGTTTGGATATCAAAATTACATCAATGATAGAATCCCTTATATAAGTAGTTTTTGAGAATCTAAGGCAGGAAGTCAGACAATAAAAATTGAGCATCGAGATATGCATATAAATCAGTGCGCCGATTGTAGCAAAAAAAATACCTTGGAGATTGTTACCTACAAAAATGAGTTCCAAATAAACTAGCCATTAGGTTAAGGGAAAGTCCTATGTTTATAGAAATTTTATATAACAAATGATAGAAATAGTAGATTTTAATCAATTGAATTTCTATTTGATATGATTTGAGTAAGTACTTTTTGTAAGAAACTTAAGCAAACCATTGTCTCTACAACAAACTTTTGGTTTAAAAGCTTTCTTGGTAATGTAAAAGTCACTTTTATTTTTTTGCACATTACAAGAGATAATAGGGAAGGGGAATCAAATTCTTAATTGAAAGATTTAAATGTCAGCTCTGAAGACATACAAGGTACTTGACAATATAAACAACTTTAGTAAGAGAAGCAAATAACATAATTAGCGATTACTTTTCATATCGACTCTAGTTTCTCAAGATAAGACCTTTTAGCTCATAAGTACATGTGGCGAATGCAAAATTAACCGCAAGGATATGCAGTAAATGTAAAATTATTTATGACAACTTACTTCAATGTACGGAAATTTTTGTGATTCTTTGCTGTTCCTCAGAAAAAAGGGAAATTTGCAAGGAGGGAAAGTGCTTAGCTGAGAATTTTTTTATGAGAGACCTTTGACTTCTTTATGATTATTTAATTGATTGTGTGGAAATTTACTCAGCGCAAAATTACTTGCGATGATCACAAATGCAAAATCATTTATGACTTACCATAATATTTAGCAATTTTGGCTTGACTCTTCGCCTTAGAGAGAGAAAAATTAAGAGAAAACAAAATGGAAAACTGCAAATACTTTGCGGACAGGAAGGTCTTTTAATGAGAATCCCTAAAGTTTTCTAAGATTTGCATCGCAAAATATTGGCCAAAAATTGTATAAAGCATCAATTAACTCTAAAGTGAGTGGTTTGTCTTTGATTTTTGGCTTATCACAAGCACTAGAAAAAAAGGGTTTGGCCAACAAAATGACTTCTAGTATAGAAGCGCTTGTATATTTATTTAGTTTTTGAGTGTCTAAAATAGGAGGTCAAACAATAAAATTTGAGGATTGAGATTTGCAAATAAATTAGTGCCCAGTTGTGAGCAAAAAAAATCCGTTCAAGCTTGTTAACTGCAAAAGAAATTTCCAAATTAAATAGGTATTCGAAAGTCCTATGTATAGGGAAATTTTACAACCAACCAAATGATAGAAATAGTATATTTAAGCCAATTGAATTTCCACACAATATGTTTTGAGTAAGTACTTCTGCAAGAAACTTGAGCAAACTTGTATCTCTACAGCAAAGTTTTGCCTCAAAACCTTTCCAAGTAATGCAAATCACACTTTCTATTTTTTTGTACAGTACAAGAGGATCATAGGGAAGGGGAATCTATCTCTTAGTCAGTGGATAATAAAGTCAACTTGGAAGCCATTAGACCACAAGGTAGTTGGCAACATAAATGACTGGTAAAAGAAGTGAATAACATAGTTATCCATTACTTGTCACGTCAACTCATGCTTCTCTAGATAAGACCTTTTAGTTTTATTGTACATGTAGTGTGTGCAAAATTATTAATAACTACTTACTTGAACGTGTGGAAATTTTTACATGATTCTCTGTTGCTCTTAAAAAAAAATGAAAATATGTAATGAGGCAACGTGTAAGTGCAATGCCCAGCACTACTTTAATATGATATTATCCACTTTGGGCCTAGTCGGCATGGTTTTGCTTTTGGGTTCTCACCCAAAAGGCCTCATATCATATAGAGTGGGTTTCTTAGCTTATAAATTGGTCTTACTTTCTCTGCCCAAGTGATGTGGGATTGAGGTTGTTATAATCACCCCACCTAAAGGGGGCCCAACTTTCTCCCTGGCTAGACTTCCAATTAGGCTTTGCTCTGATACCATCTATAACAACCCGTCCACTTTGACATGATATTGTTTGCTTTGGGCTTAGCCCACACTGTTTTGCTTTTGGGTTCTCACCGAAAAGGCCTCATGTCAGATGGAGTGGGTTTTTTAGCTTATAAACTGGTCTCTCTTTCACTGCCCAAGCAATGTGGGACTGAAACTGTTACAATCACCCCACCTAAGGGGGCCCAATGTCCTCATTGGCCACACTTCCAATTGGACTGTGCTCTGATACCAATAAAATGTAACACCCCAAGTCTAGCATTACTAAACTTAGAAATGTTAACCCTCATTTAACTTTAAAAATACGGAATAATAGATCGTTTTCATTTCTCTGGAAAATTTTATAGAAATTTCAGTAGTATCTCCCCTATAAATAAGACATAACCCACCTATAGAAGAGTATCTCCCCTATAAATAAGACATGGCCCACCTATAGAAGAAACTCAAGAAACATAATAAATTCAACAAACAATGACCACCAACTATCAGATCCTTGGATTACCCATTCTGAACTCTTTCACAATTAAACATAAAGCAATTTCAAAGTTCGCATAGTAGGAAGACTAGTAAGCTCAATTTTAAAATAGTTAACAAGATCTTCTCAAAACACGTGGAGTATATCAAAACTCCACTAAAAGTAGGATAACTGATAGGAGAACAAAATAATTCAATTCGAAGTTTAAAATAAGTCTTTCTATAGCTAGACAAGTTGGAAATAGTATTATCTTGTGACTGAGTCCTCCACGAAGTGAACTTCCTGAGCCATCAACTTTCATTACCTGTAAGATAGGGAAAAATAGGGGGGTAAACTAATGCTGAGTAAATAAACTCCATGCACATGAGAAGTGCTCATGAAATTTAGTACATTAGCTTTCAAAAAGTACGTATCCCATTATACTTTAACATTGTTAAGAATTGTTCTTTTTCTCCAAAAACTTCCAATTTCAATTGTAGAAACTTCATTTTCATCGCGAGCTCACTTGATGTATCATCTAACCAATCAAAATGTAGTGGGCCATCTTACTTGGAAAACTTTCCGTGTAATGTAAATCACACTTTCTATTTTTTGTACAATACAAGAGGATTATAGGGAAGGGGAATCGATCTCTTAGTCATTAGATGAGAAAGTCAACTTGGAACCCATCAGACCACAGGGTAGCTGGCAATATGGATGACTTTGGTAAGAGAAGTAAATAGCATAGTTACCCCTTACTTGTCATGTCAACTCCAAGCTTCTCTAGATAAGCCCTTTTAGCTTAATAGTACATGTAGTGGGTGCAAAATTATTTATAACTACTTGCTTGAATCCAAACGCAAAATCATTTATGACTTACCACAATATGCGGCAATTTTGGCATGACTCTTCGTCTTAGAGAGAAAAAATTTAAGACAAAACAAAATAGAAAACTGCAAATACTTCACAGACTTGAAGTTGTTTTAACGAGAGTCCTTATTGTTTTTTAAGATTTCCATCACAAAATATTGGCCAATAATTGTATAAAGCATCAATTAACTCTAATGTGAGTGGTTAGTACTTGATTTTCGGCTTATCTCAAACACTTGAAAAAAATGGTTTGGACATCAAGAAGCCCTTACATGTCTACTTTTCAAGAGTTAAGAATCAAGCTCAGTTAGGTGAAGTAGATGGGTTCAACTGAGAATTGCAAAAAGAAAGAGTATAGGGAGAGCACGGCTGGAATACTGGATAATCATGATTTAACTAATTAGTTAAAACATGATTATCCAATCTACAATTGTTCACAGCCTTTCGGAAGTTTCTACTTAACAAATTCTATAGATAGGCCATTCACAATTCTCTGTATTTTTTATTTATCTGTAAATCACGGCAACTTGAATAGTCTCGAATATTCTTTCAAGTGTATATAAGGAGATCTTCACCAATGAAATCACTGTCAAGTTTAATCTACAAAATTTAATTTGGTATCAGAGCCTTATATGGCAAATGCCAGTTTGACCATCCAACACACTATAAATCAAATTTCTCCATTGATGTTTAGCTCCCAAAATCTAGTCATGATGAGCCTCAACCAAACACCTCCAATCAGGCTTGATAAGAATAAGTTCCTTCTCTGGAAAAATATGGTGCTAGCCATCATCGATGGCGCAAAATCTAGAAGGCTATTTCCTGGGTATCAAATGTTGCCCGCTAGAGTTTATAATTGAATAGATTGCTGGAAATAAACCAGAAGCGGATGAGGCTGCTTCAACTTAAATGATCCCAAGTCTTGAATATCAAACATGGATTGCCACTGACTAGTTTTTGATTGGATGGCTATATTCCACCATGACACCAGAAATGACAGTGAGAGTGGTGGGAGCAGCGACATCTCACCCTCTCTAGACAGCGGTTCAAGAAAGCTTTGGAGTAATGAATAGATCACAGGTAATTTTCTTCACTGAAGAATTATATAAGGCTAGGAACGGGAATCAAACAATTGATCAATACCTTCATAACATCAAACAAATTGCTAATAATTGTGCAATTGCTAGAAAACCAGTGGCTTAGGCTGATTTAATCACACAAGTTTTGTCTGGTCTTGATCATGGATATACACCCATAGTGGTGCAACTTGCTAGCAGAGACTCAATTTCATGGTATGAACTACAATAAGTGCTTATGACCTTTCAGACAGATTGGAACATTTAACTATTGCAAGAAATGGTTTCGCATCTGTCAATCTGTCAAAAGCCACTTCAAATGTGGCACAAACCAATTATAGCAATAGAGGTGGAGGGTCAGACAACAATGGAAGAGGTGGCTCATATTCTCATGGAAGAGGCGGTGGCTGAAATCAGAATTATAATAATTATAATGACAGAGACAATATCTTCAAAGGGCCATGCTAGATCTGTGGATTGTGCTCTTCCGATCTTTACTACAAAGTGTCGCCATAGACTTGACGAAAGATACATGGGGTCAAGGCCTTATCAGGAATATAATCCTACAGCCTATGTAGCCACCCCAAAAACCATCATAAACCTTTCCTGGGATGTAAATAAACGACCAAGTCATCATGTGACAGAGGTTAACGAGAATCAGGAGAATCTTCAAAGCATGACGAGTTATAAAGATCGGAAGAAACTGATGGTTGGCAATGATAAGGTTTTAAATATTACCCATGTTGATAGTGCTGAGTTTCCTATCTATGATAATCAAAAATTACTGATCAGAAACATGTTAGAAGTGCTAAGTATTAAAAAGAATTTGATCAGTGTGTCAAAGCTTACTTCTGATAATGATTGTTTTATGGAGATCGGAACCTGATCTTTGCCTTGTGAAGGACAAGCAAATGAGGAGAACATTGCTGGAAAGGAAGCTTAATAAGGGGATTTACTAGTCAAACCTACCTAAACCCAGTACTTCCAACCGTACAGTCAAACCAAATAAGTAGTGTTTTGTTCCTTTACTTGTCTCTAATTTAAATAAGAGTCTAGAAAAATTGAAACTTTTGCATAGAAGGCTTTGACATGCCACCATATCTATGTTAGCCAACTTTCTCAAGCAGTGTAATTTGAATTTTAGCATTGCTAATTTAGAAATTACTTGTGAAGCCTGCCCTCTTGGTAAATCAAATGCACTACTATTTAATACTTCAACTTCACATGCTAAAAACCCTCTGGCATTGATCCACATTGATGTATGGCGTCCTACGCCCACAACATTATCAAATGGCTACAAATACTATGTTATTTTTCTTGATGATTACTCTAGATATAGTTGGATCTACCCTATTAAGGCTAAGCCAGAGGTACTACCTACATTCATTCAATTCAAAAAACTTGTTGAAGCTAAACTTGACAAAAAAAATTAAAGCATTACAATCAGATTTTGGGGGGAATACAAGGCACTTTATTCACTAGCCAAACAATCTGATACTGAAATCATGTACTCATGCCCTTATACATGAGCACAAAATGGGAAGGCGGAGAGAAAACACAGACACATTGTAGAAATGATGTTGACATTAATTGCTCAAGCCAAAATGCCCTTGTACTATTGGTGGGAATCCTTTCACACAGCTACATATCTCATCAATAGGTAGCCAACCCCAGTTCTGAAAAGCAGCTCACTACTTCAACTCCTATTCAAAAAAAAAAAAAAAAACAATTGGCCATAATTTCTTTAAAACCTTTGGTCGTTGTTGCTTTCCATCTAAAGACCTTATGAAAAGCATAAGTTCAGTTTCCATTCCGTCCAGTGTGTATTTGTTGGTTATAGTGGAGAACATAAGGGGTATAAATGCCTTAGTCCTATAGGTAGATTGTATATATCCAAACACGTTATCTTCCATGAGAATTCCTTCCCGTTTGAAACTGGATTCTTGTCAAAAAGAACACCCACTAATCAACTCACTTTCCTGCTGAAAACTCACAATATCTCACAAAAGCTAGCTATTAACCAAGGTCCAACGGCTGAAGAAACTCAAGCAGATTCTCAACCAGCTAATTCACCTTCTTTATTGTTCTAGAATAAGACAATGATCAAGGTGAAGAAGGTGACATGGTTGATAATGATGAAAGAGTTGGTAATAATGGAATAGTAGCTGAAACTGTTGAGCATGAAAGAGATGAAGAATTGGGAGATGATAAGTTGGAAAATAGTCAGAATATTAGTCAGCATAAGAACAACAGAGGCATCATGAATCGACGTCATATATTAACAAGGGCCAAAGATGGAATATTCAAACCTAAGCTACACGTTGGTGAAGTGGTTAAAGTGAGTCAAAAGACAGAGGAATAGATTGAACCAACTAGTGTGAAAGGAGCCTTAAAAAGTGAGAAGTGGAGAGAAGCCATGGCTGAGGAATATAATGCACTATTGAGAAACAAAACATGGACACTTGTACGTAGAAAAAAAGGCCAGAAGATTATCAACAACAAATGGGTTTTTAGACTCGAGTATGGTTCAGAAGGAGAAGTTAGACACAAGGCTAGGCTTGTGGCAAAAGGCTTCTTGCAAAACTCAAGTATTGACTTCAAGGAAACTTTTAGTCCAGAAATAAAAGCTTCAACCTTAAGCATAATTCTAACTATAGCAGTGTTTAGAGGATGGAAGATAAGACAAGTTGATATTAATAATGCATTCTTGAGTGGAAAGATAGAAGAAGAGGTCTTTATGTTTCAGCCAGAAGGGTTCATTGACTCCGATAAGTCTGGTTACGCCTGTAAATTGGAAAAAACCTCATGTGGACTAAGGCAAGCTCCTATAGGGCCTGGTATGACAGTCTTAAGGAAGCTCTTCTAGGCTGGGGTTTTACACGATCAAGGGCAGATAACTCTTTATTTATTTTGACCAGAAACAGAGTAGTGATGTTTGTGCTTGTGCATGCAGATGATATAATCATCACTACTAATGATAATTGATTAGTGTCAAAATTTGCATCTTTGATATATTATTTATAAGGCACTATACGTTCATTTGACAGTAATCCATCCATTTTGTTGAGGCAAATCAGTTTTCATGCTACAAGTTTATTTTGTATGAATACATAGTCTAAAATGAAAATTAATTGAAGTGTGTATTCATATGCATATTGGCAAGTATTGTACATGAAAAAATGGTACTTATTGATGTATTTTTATGTTGCAAGTGTCGAAAGTTCATGGCGCAAGTTGATCAAGACAAGTCGGGATGTTCAACAATTATGTCGACTGTGGGCAAGTGTCGAAGAAACAGTGATCAATTGAGTTCTAGAGGTCCAATGAAGATGATTCAAGTGGGATTGGAAAGATAACTTAAATATACACAAAATCATCCCATATGACCAGATTCAAATTCGGTTCACAAAGTAGTCAAAAGTCATCATCAAGTTCCAAGCTGTGTTCTTATCAAGATAAGATGTTGACTAGTTGGCAGCCTTCACTCTTTTGATCATATATGGAGTTATAGACATTGGATTGGCGTGGTTCAAGTTGCATAATGAAGCCAAGTGATCTATCTAAAATCTTCATCTTTATCACTTTCCCAGATTCAAAACTTAGGTCGACCAAAAGACGGCCAAGAGGAAAGAACCAGAACAGTTTGACAGTCAAACTTATCTCTGTACAGCTGTTGGTTTTTCATGGATGTCTCGAGCTGTAGTTATCCAAATCTTTTGATTCTTGCTCCATTAAAAAGCCAAGTTGAAGATATAAATGTCATATTTTATCATCAGAATCTGAATCTGGACCAAAGAGCCTCAAAAAATCGCCTACAATAGATCAAAGTTGATGCATTCACTTGATGGCTGCTGGACAAGTGGGCAGCGCTGACTATTTTGGACATATCTCGGCCTACAAAATCCCATTTGGCCTGAAATTTTTTCCAGAACATCGAAAACGCATTAATACATAACGTTTATGTTTGTGAAAAGTCCAAATTCAATGAATATAACCAACAAATTACGGCTCCAACTTGCATCAGATTTGCTGGAGCCAGCCTGGCATGAGAAAAGTTGCAAGAAGAAAGTTGTCCGATTTTCTCTATAGGTCATTCAAGGGAGGAAGTTTTTGGGAGAGAAAAATACATAGGAGGAGGAGGTCGAAAGGATGACTTTGGGATGTGCAAACGCCAGATGTGAAAGATAACTTCTCCTATTCGGTTTTTTTTAATTCCTTAGTTTCATGATCTCTTTAATTTTTATTGTTACCTAGGTGAAGGATGAAACCATGTTAGTTATATGACACTCTATTTTGTTATTGATTCCAAATATTATGTACTCTAAGCGTCCATGATTCCGGTTTCATTAATGATAAATTATGCTTTCATCTCTAATATCAAGTATTATTGATTGTTAGAAAATTTATCCATACTTGGTTTTGAAAGTTCAACACGTGATTTTATTTGACTACTTGTGATTCATTAAGTTGTTTACATGTAGTGCTTAGAGAATTACATACTTGAAGGAAAGCGGATCTACATTAGCTTAGTTATATTTTGAGCTTAACGAATAAATTACTTGCGGTGATAAAAGATTGATTTCTAATTATTACTCAAATTTTGGAATCAATACAAGATATGAATTATTTAATATACATTGGTTGAGTCTGCAACCTTGGTAATGTTTATCCTTTGGATTTTTTTTGTAAACGTTCTTGTTTTTACTAGTTTATGTTTTACTTATCAAATCTTGAAAATCATTTGGAGCTGGGTTAGAGTTAAATCCAATTCAAATTCATTGATTTACTCCATATTTATAGCAATCCTCGTGGGATCGACCTCGTTACTCACGTTTCTGTATTTCATTGAGATATGTATATAAATCCATGCTCTAGTTGTAATCAAAAAATCTCTTCAAGAATGTTAACTACAAAAGCAAGTTCCAAATTAATTAGATATTTGAAAGTCCTGTGTATATAGAAACTTTATAACCAACGAAACGATGGAAATAGTTTAATTTGGCCGATTGAATTTCTACATGAAATGATTTGAGTCAGTACTTCTACAAGAAACTTGAGCAAACTTGTATCTTTGCAACGAAGTTTTGCCTTAAAAGCTTTCCAAGTAAAGCAAATCACACTTTCTATTTTTTGTACAATACGAGAGGATTATAGGGAAGGGGAATCAATCTCTTAGTCCGTGGACAGTAAAGTCAACCTGGAAGCCAGCAGACCACATGATAGTTGATAATATAAATAACTTTGGTAAGAGAAGTAAATAACATAGTTATCTATTACTTGTCATGTCAACTCAAGCTTCTCTAGATAAGACCTTTTAGCTTAATAGTACAAGTAGTGTGTGCAAAATTATTTATAACTACTTGTTTGAACGTGAGGAAATTTTTACATGATTCTTTGTTGTTCGTTAAAAAAATTAAAATATACAAAGAAGCAAAGTGCATGCCAAGATTATTATTATTCCTTTAATGGTGACCTTTGACTTATTTGTGAGTGCTTAATTGACTGGACACAAATTTACTCATTACAAAATTACCGAGGGCTATCGTAGATGGAAACTCATTTATGACTTACCCCAATGTATAGCAATTTTTTCATGACTCCTCCCCTCATAGGAAAAAAAATTAAGAAAAAACAAAATGGAATATACTTCGCAAAAACGAAATTTTTTTGATGAGAGTCCTAATAATTTTTCAAGATTCCCATCACAAAATATTGGCTAATAATTGCATAGGGCATCAATTAATTTTGAGATGAACTGTTAGTATATGATATGAGCTGTTAGCATATGAGTTTTGAGTTATCTACAACGATAGGGAAAAAAAATTGTTTGGACATCAAAATGACTTCTAGGATAGAATCCCTTATATATGTAGTTTTTGAGTATCTAAAGTAGGAAGTCAAACAATAAAAATTGAGCATTGAGATATGCATATGAGTCAGTGCTCTAGTCGTAACAAAAAAAAAATATCTTGATGCTTGTTAACTACAAAAGTGATTTACAAATAAACCAGACAATAGGCTAAGGGAAAGTCCTATGTTTATAGAAATGTTATAGAAGTAAATGATAGAAATAGTAGATTTTAATCAATTGAATTTATGTATGATAGGATTTGAGTCAGTACTTTTTGTAAGAAACGTAAGCGAACTATTGTCTCTACAACAAATTTTTGGTTTAAAACCTTTCTTGGTAATGTACAAGACACTTTTATTTTTTTGTACGTTACAAGAGATAATAGGGAAGGGAGATCGGAAGAGCACACGATCGATAGATGGGAATGTCACCTCCATAGACATAAAAGATACTTGACAATATAAATGACTTTGGTAAGAGAAGTAAATAACATAGTTAGCCATTATAGTTAGACATTACTTGTCATGTCAACTCAAGTTTCTCATGATAAGACCTTTTAACTTAGAAGTACATACAATGAGTGCAAAATTAATTACAAGGTTATGTAGCAAGTGCAAAATTATTTACAACTGCTACCTTGAATGTGCAGAAACTTTTACGTGATTCTTTGCTGTTCTATAAAAAAAAAAAAAAAAGAAAAAAAAAGAAAAAGGGAAATATGCAAAGAGACAAAGTGCTTAGCCAAGATTTTTTTTTTTCATTTAGAAACCTTTGACTTATTTATGACTATTTACTTGTGATTATCACAAACGCAAAATCATTTATGACTTACCATAATGTGTTGCAATTTTGGCGAGACTCTTCGCCTTAGAGAGTAAAAAATTAAGATAAAACAAAATGGAAAAACCCTTTGCAGACACAAAGTTCCTTTAATAAGAGTTCCTAAAGTTTTGCAAGATTTCCATCACAAAATATTAGCCAATAACTGTATAAAGCATCAGTTAATTGTAATGTGAGTTGTTAGTATTTGAGTTTTAGGTTATCCCAAAAACTAAAAAATATGGTTCAGTCCTCAAAATGGCTTCTAGGATAGAAGCCCTTATGTATTTTGTTTTTTAAGTATCTAAAGTAGGAAGTCAAGCAATAACAATTGAGCATTGAGATATGTATATAAATTGGTGTTCCTGTTGTAACCAAGTAATCCCTTCAAGCTTGTTAATCATGAAATTGATTACCAAATTAACCAGACATTAGATTACTGGAAAGTCCTATGTATGTAGAAATTTTATAACCAAGCAAATGATAAAAACAGTAGATTTTGGCCAATAGAATTTCCACATGATATGATTTGATACAGTACTTCTGTGAGAAATTTGAGCAAACTACTATCTCTTCAACAAATTTTTGCCTTAAAACCTTTCCAGGTTATGTAAATGATACTTTTTCTATTTTTTTATAAAGAAGAGGATTTTATGAAAGGGGAACTGATCTCTTAGTCAATGGATAGGAAAGTAAGCTTGGAAGCCATCAGACCAAAATGTGGTTGACGATATAACTGACTTTGTAAGAGAAGTAAATAACATAATTATGCATTACTTGTCTTGTCAATTCAAGTTTCTCTGGATAAGACCTTTTAGCTTAATAGTACATGTAATGTGTTCAAAATTAATTGCAAGGATATTTTGTAAATGCAAAATTTTAGATTGAACGTGTGGAAATTTTTATGTGATTCTTCGCTAATATTAAAAAAATGAAAATATACGAAGAAGCAAAGTGCTCAACACAAGATTTTTTTTTAATGGGAGACCTTAGACTTATTTATTTATGACCACTTAATTGTCTGTGTGTAAATTTAAGCACTAGAAAAAAATAGTTTGGACATCAAAATGACTTCTAGGACAGAAACCTTTATATATTTAGTTTTTCAGTATCTAGAGTAGTTAGTCAAATGATAAAAATTGAGCATTGGGACACGTAAATAAAGTGCTCCAACTGTAGGCCAAAAAATCCTTTCTAGATTGTTAACTACAACAGTGATTTTCAAAATAACCAGATACAAATTAGGTCACTGGAAAGTCCATTGTATATAGAGATTTTATAAACTAGCAAATCGTAGAAATAGTATACTTTATCTAATTGAATTTCTACATGATAAGCGTTGAGTCAGTACTTCTATCAAAAACTTGAGCAAACTAGTAACCCTACAACAAATTTGACTTAAAAGGCTCTTCCGATCTGGTAATGTAATTGACACTTATCTTCTTTTGTACATTACAAAAGAATTGTAGGGATGGGGAATCAAACTCTTAATCAATGGATAGGAACATCATCTTTGAAGCCATCAAACCACAAAGTATTTGACAATATAAAAGACTTTGGTATCAAAAGTAAATAACATAATTAGCCATTACTTGCCATGTCAACACAAGTTTCTCTAGATCATCCCTTTTAACTTATAAGTACATGAAGGGACTGCAAAAATCAATTGCATGAATATGTAGTAAATGAAAAGTTATTTATATGACTGTTACTTGAACATGCAGAGAGTTTTACGAGATTCTTCATTATTTGTTAAAGAATGTAAATATGTGAAAAGGGAAAGTGCTCAGCCAACAATTTTTTTTAAGGACACTGCTTTGACTTATCTATGATTAATTACTTGACTATGTGGAAGTTTACTTATTACAAAATTATTTGTGAATATCGTAAATGCGAAATCATTTATGACTTATGCAAATGTGTAGCAATTTTTGCATGACTCTTCCCCCATAGAGGAAAAAAATTAAGACAAAACAAAATTAAAAATACTTCGCAAACAAGAAATTTTTTTAACAAGAGCCGTTAAAAATTTTCAAGATTCCCATCATAAAATATTAGCCAGTAATTGTATAGGGCATCAATTAATCTAATATAATCTGTTAGTATATGAGTCTTGAGTTATCTAAAACGCAAGGAAAAAATGGATTGGACAACAAAATGACTTCCAGGATAGAAGCCTTTTTAAACTAGGAAGTCAAATAATAAATATTGAGCATTTAAATATGTATATAAATCAGTGCTCTAATTGTAGCAAAAAAATACCCTGAAGCTTGTTAATGTTGAAAATTTGGGCATTTTGGATCTAACTTTTAGCATTATTTGATTCCTAGTTTTGAGATATGAATTCGGATTTGTGTTCTCCTCATTGAGAGCTTCAGAATCATATACTTATTTTCCTAAAATGATGTTTGGGTGAATGAGAAATTGAGTCTCAAAGTTTCTCATTAAAAATGGATTTAGTGTTTGGAAATGTTTGTCCCACAATAGAAAGATAGTATTCCAATGGCTTGTTTAAATATGTATATATATTTGTAGTGGGTAAATTGTGTAGCTAAGAGGCTCTCACTTGCACGCATGCCCATAGCTCTTCCGATCTTAACAGGTTAGAAATACACTTCAGACCATTGAACTTGTGTACGGGGGCCACTTACATACAAAAATGCCGCACCCAAAGTGGGCACCTAATCTAACGAAATTTTGCTAAAATAAGTTATGAAATTTTAACACTTAAACCATTTGCTAGAATGTGAAAAGTTGTAATTTGTGTGACTGTTGATGTTGCTTCCATTCAACTCCCATGAATTCACGTTTAATTTTTGGCTTTTAACACGCGTTGCATTGCTGATAGAAGAACCCATTTCTGGCCTTTTTGGAACCCATGATTTCTCCACATTTTTCTTCCTTAAACCTATGGCTCACGATACTGTTGAGGCACTGTTTTGGTTCATCTAGGTAGGAACTTCAAAGCAAGTTCCAGTATTGTTTCTACAGGCTTCGATTGTTGTATCATGGGAACCAAACGTCCAGTGTGTCAGGGACGAATTTATTTTAAGGACACTGTGTCTAGGGGTAGGCGTCAAGTCGGGGTGGGTTAGTTTTGGGCCGAACTCAGCACCAACCTGACTAGTGATCAGATTGGGATATCCGAAACCAAACTAAACCGGTTCACCTTGGGAAACCAACTAGTCGGTTGGTTTGAGTTAGGTTTCGGGTTTGTGCCTTCAATTTTTTTCCTTTAATCAGCCCAAAATTTGTAAAAAGTACAGTTAAGGAAAATATAACAAACATGGTTATTAGAAATCTCTAGTATACACCTAGGCTACATCCAAAAATTAACAATTTGCAAAGTTCCATGAATAGACAAAGATGGCAAGTGAAGAATTAGGATACAAGTGAAAGAGATAGAGATAACAACTTGAAGAAATGCATACACATTATGAGTCTTCAATTAACAAAAAAAATGGAGGACACCCAACATCAAAGAGAAGCACGCAGCAATAGCTATATTTACAATAACGAATGCTTTGATCGTAGTGGTGTCGATCAACGGCGGTGAGAACAACAATGAAGGCTTCAATCTTGGCTGTCGACAGTGGCGGATTTGTGATTTAGGGCTAGGTTTCAAATATTGAAGCTTTGCAATTTGTTTTGAATTGTCTGCCAATTAAAATGTATGTGAGAAGGTGAGGTAAGTAGTAATGGACTAATGGCCCAAAATCATCTTTTCTAACCCCAAAAGAAAAGGTTAGAGGTTTATTTTAAAAATAAAGAAAAAAATGGAAAATAGGGTTGACCGGGTCAAACCCAATTGGTTAAGTAGTGGGCTGGGTTACTCCGATTTCGCCGGGTTGGATCGTCCAACCCGAGCACAGGTCAGATCTAGCCCGAGCACCGGCCTGACCCGACCCGTGTCAGTTTTTTCTTTTCTAACCCAGGAAAGGAAGCGCTTTCTCTTATAACCCGATTCAGTCGGGTCGATCTGTTTTGGTTAGTT
>CAVNYN010246464.1:0-15161 GCA_963692815.1 Nyctanthes arbor-tristis | reverse complement strand
ATCCCCAACTCGGATCGTAAGTACACGTACAATAATAAAATAATACATAAAGCACGTGATCACAATATCACATATTCATGTGCACGAACGCAACATAAGTCAAAATAAATGCGCATATATTTAGAAATTACTTATTTTAAAAAATAGTGCATACTTTCTTGTTGAGTTTGAGACTAATGTGGAGGGAAATCAAACTTGCAAATGCTTGAGTGCCTCATCTAGTCAACATGAAAAGTTTAATTTAATTAGAAATTTAGAAAATAAATTGTTTAACTCTAATTTTTAACTCGTAAATAATTGAATTCAAAAAATATAGGACTGAATTGAAATTTTCAGAAAGTTTACCGGCTGGAATCGCAAATTTAGGTTTCTATATATTATATAAGTAGGAGAGTGGCCAATGGACCTTCTTTCAATTTTCCCTCCTAAAAATTTCAAGTTATTTTTGGAAAATGGGATTAGATTTGTGCTATTTTTGAAGAGCTGCGTGTGTTTTTGGTAAAGTATCAAATGGAGGTAATGGAGTGGACCCAGCAAAATTCCAATATTCCAAAACGCCTGCGGAGCTTTTCATTTCCCAATGCAATGCAACAGCCTGGATAGCTTCCCCATCATTTCAGAAAGTATTTCTTTTCTTTTTTTTTCTCCCTATAACTGGCCAGTTGTGCATGCGCTTTTAAATATATTTGCGGGGCCCATCATTTATTTGTCTCATTTCTTTTGTACGATTTCCAACTACCTATTTCTTTTCCTTCATATTGTATAGTTACGGGGCCCAGTAATATGGTTATTTAAAAAAGACAATTGCTTATTTGGTACGTTTTCAATAGCCATGTCCCAATCCCGTTCTCTCCAACGAGGCAATGAATATGCTAGAAGTTTCTTTCTTTTTTTTTCCTTTTTATTTTTATTTTTTATTTTTTGGAAAAAATGCGAAAAGTTTCTTCTTCTTCTTTTTTTTTTTGAATCGGCCAAAAGTTGCTTTGCAACCAAAGAATTGTTAAAACTGATTTGGGATATGCTTTTGCTTATGAGTATTCAAATGTGATTGATTCACATTTATGCAACGAGTCGTCGATCTAGGAAGATGTTGTGAACTAGTTAAAATCAATGTTGAAGCATCTTCCTTCATGGCTTTACTTTGACAATCCTTTTAGATACTCTCAAGGTGGAAAGATTTTCAGTCAAATTTAAACCGTGGTTCTAGAATTTTTCCGTTTTATTATAATTATATATATATTGATTTACTATGTAGATGTTCATAATTTTTTCCAAGAAAATTTCACATTTTCCAAAATAAAACAATATTACTATACAGAATTAGGAATAAGAAAGCTATTTGTCTCTGTCATATATTTATTTTTAAGAGAGAAAAATAGTACTGTTTGAAATTTATTATTTCATATTATGGTTAGTATGTTTTTATTTGTTTTTCCAACTATTGAAAGAATTATTAGCACAAAATGAAAGCAATCTTATTTGTTTTTTATCCTATTTGTAGTGCTTGCATTGAAAAATGAGAAGGTTCTTGAGTGTTGATTTATCCATAGAGGCATTTATTTCATCTCATGTTTGATTTGGGAAAAAACTTAAAAATTTATTACGATTTATGAAGTGTTCTAATTATTGTATATTTTTAGAACTTAATAAGTAATTATTGTTTAATGGGCATCATTTTAATCTAATGTATGCCTGTTATATAGGTTCTGATAAAATGAATTTTTTTATAGAGATTAATCTCAGTGATGGATTTTATGGCTTGAGAAGCATTAGAAATGTGAAAAAGAAGGGAATAAATTGAATGAAATGTTGATCTATTATATATGTGGATACTTTGTACAAATCTAATTGAATGCCCGACTTCTACCAATGGAAATGTGCTTCAAAAGTGAAGCTTCCATCATTCTAAGCCATTTTCATGGACCGCTCACTGTCTATATCAATTCAATTGTTTATCAGTTATTTGCTTATAGGAGACCGCCTATGGCCAACTGAGTGATTGAGTTATTTGTTGTGCATTGACTATACAGGTGGATCATTTCCAAGTCAAACAAAAGATAATACAAGAAATAGTGAAACCGTGAAACTTCTTTTATCTTTAGTAATGGGATTTTAGTTTTGCATAACTATTTATGCAGAGGTATAAACTGCATTGTATTAGGCTAGCTCAACCTCATTTCAGATAGATTTATACGAAGCCAACTTCAATTTAGCAACCCCTCTTACAGTACATGCTTGAAATCTAGAATTTGAAATATGATCGGAAGTAAGAATTTCGAATAGTCGATAACTGAGAGAAAAACACAACTAACAATCCAATGATAATAATAATCACTTCAATATATAAATAAATAAATAAAAGATCGGAAGAGCACACGTCTGAGACAAAATTGATTAAAAATGAAGTCAACATCTAATTTCGTTATTTATTAAAAAAAAGTAATTTTTTTTATGTTTGGACTTTCTAATGTATGTATATGGTTAATTTGTCAACCCATTTTTCTGTCCAAAAAAAGAATAAATTAATTAATTAATTAACAACCCGTTTTTCATACAGTTGTCTTACATTAGTTTCCATTTATGCACGAAAAGAGACATGTTTAATGTTTACCATATAAAAGAAGTGTCAACTAAAATATTTTAATAAATTTACAAAGTAAAAAAAAGGGGTGGAATGGATGAAGTTGAAATCATGTTACTGTTTTTTATGATAATAATAATAATTTGTTATAATAATTTATTGAATGGAAATTAAATGTTAACTATGTCATTATAATACCGTAATTCAATTGAATGCCTAAACATAAAAGAATAAATAAGAGTCAATTAAGTAATTTTAATAACTTTGCCACAGCATAAATGAGTAAAATCAACTTGGCATTTGTTTCAAAAAAAAAAAAGAAAGAAATCAACTTGGCATTAAAAAAAGCTACCAAATTATATAATATTAAAATTTCAAAACGGTAACATTAGAATCCGCATTCATTTTCTTTTAAATAAATAAATTAGGTCGTAAAATATAGTCAAATGAAAATTGCTGTTACTTATAACAATAAATTTTGGGTATTGATGATCTTGCCCAATCCAACACTTAGATTGGTCTTTTTATGGCATTGGTTGAAATTCGTTTTAAAGTTCTCTAATTGTGTTGACTTGCGAATAGGGTTGCGTTGACCAATTCAAGGTTGGGGATTTGTTGGTCCAAATTTAAACGTTAAAAACAAAGGGACAAATAGATGTAGAGGTTGGTGACCTTCGCTACAGTTTACCCTACGATTGACTTTGATTACATGTAGTGTACAAGGTAAATAGTTGCAATTCTAAACAAGCTACTTTTAAGATAGATGATATCAATATTGCATCATCAAATTGGAAAAACAAAGGGTTATTAAAGAAAGCCTGAAGAGAATAAAGGCCAATTAACAAATCTCAATTTTACATTTCCCTTTATCAGTATGTTTTGTCGAGTCGTATATGTGGTTTGCCTGTGTTATTCATTTTTTAGTTTTCCATGCACAATTCACCAATTATATAAAGTTTATGATTTATGATTCCCAGTATATGCTCTACAATTATTCAAAGTAAATTCACCAAGTTTGTTGTTTGTGATTTATAAAATTTAATACAATTATTATCTGTGATCCAATAATACTTGACATAAATAAATCATGAAATGAAGATTTACATTAACTATGCTTTTTTTTAACACTAAACAACGAATTGGATACTGAACTTTTTTCCCCATGTTTTACGATACTATTTGCTGTCAAATCACTTGATGTCGTCTTTTGTCGTAGTTCCTACATGTTTGTTCTTCAATCAAAGAGGATAATAATTTTATTCCTCTAATAAAATAGAAAATTATGAGAAGCTTTACATCATAATCGGAATCTTTATATGTATTTAGTGGGCCTTTTATTTAAAACTTTGGCGGGATGGGGGAGGTAGCATATGACAATACAATTGTGTTGGTTAGGGTTTTAAAATAAAATTCTTTGGATTTAGGTTGTACTTACCAATCTAAACTTTTGGAACCTTAAGTCCATACTTAAAGGTTTTGGATGAGAGTGCGAATAAATGCAAAAGTTGGGGGACCTTCATTCCTACTAATTTTGTTGTCTTTTCTTTTCCACCCTTCCTCAATTGTTAGGTCCTTCTAAAGGGTATTTTGGTTTTCTTGCTATTGCCGGGCCACTTTCAATTGGAAAGGTTGTATGTTTGTAATTTTTTAAAATTTGTCACGGAATATGATTGTATAATAAGTATGAAACAATTTAATTTTATTTTCTAACTTTCTACTAGGGATGGCAATTTGCCCCGACCCGACCGAATACCTGTAGTGCCCTGAACCAAATGGGGCGGAAAAATGCTGCCCCACGGTTTGGCAGGGCGGATCGGAGAGCGATCCTTTGACCCGGGCGCGGGTCAAGGGGGGGCCGATCTAGCTAGCCCAATCTGTTTAAATTTAATTTTTTGTTAAAAAAATTAGAAAACCGCAAATCCCAATAATTCGACAGAACTGTAAATCTCAGTAATTTGGTTCAAATCCCAATAATTTGGCCTTTGCATTTGGCCTTTTAAATGCTTCATCATGCATATGACGATATGTATTATGTTAGACTTGGAGAGTTGGAGTCTCGTACTTTGTTAGGTTTGTGCTTTTGAGTTTTGTCATTTGTGATGATTATTATCTATAAGCCTATAACTTAGAAATTAGAATGTAAGACATGACTCTACTATTTGTTAAACTTTAAAGTAGCAAATGGATTACGATTTGTTAATTTTGCAACAAGATTATGTCAAACCAATCAAGTTAGGAAGAAAAATTTACCCCAGAAAAAAAAATTTAACAGGGCAGATTGTTGCCCTGAACCAACCCGAGCCCTGACCCTAATTGCCTAGACCTGAAATATTTAGGGCGGTGGGGTAGAGTGGGGCGAGGCGGGGTGGAGATAATGTTATCGGGAAGGGTCGGGGCTGATCCGCCCTGAATCTGCCCCGTTGACATCCCTACTTTCTACACTATCCACTTAGACAATCAAATTGATTTGTAAATTATATTGATTGGTTAAATATCTTTTTTTTTTAAATTAATTGATTGGTTAAATATCAATAGAATAGGTAAATATAAAAAATGATGTTTATTTGGTGTAACAAGATTTATATGAGTTCAGATAATAGGATTTGTACTCTTTTCGTGTAGACGTTGCATGAAAATGGCAAAACGGGTTACATGTGCTCTTATGACATTAGAATGAGAAAAACCCACCCTAAGCAAGACCAACCAGTTGCGTTGGGTTTTCCATTGCATTGCATTGGGTTAGATTGACCTTGAAAATAAAGTTTATAAATTGAATTTAGTCCGGATTGAGGTGAGAGCATGTTGATCAATAGTTAAAGGATGGAAATGAAAGTTCAAGTGGATGCAAAGATATGGGGGCTTCTGCTATAATTTACTCTAAAATTAACTAACAACTATTGTAGAAACCGTTGACCTGTGGAAATAGTGGCAATTCTCAATGAACTACTTTAATGAAAATGACATTGATTTATTGAGTTTTGTTGACAACTATATTTTTATGTAGTTATATCGGCTTTAATTATTTAATGCCATAGTCTATGTTTAGGAATGATATTCTCCCCCAGTGGCGTTTGGTAATAATATAAAAATAGATTTGTTTAAAAAAGATTTAACATGTAGAGTTAATAATTAGAATAATGTGAAAACTTACATCACATCGAAGAAGTAGCTTACCGGTGTGCTGCCATGTGTTTAAAATATAAAATTTAAATCAGTTAATAAATCAAGGCAATTTTTTTTTTTTTACTTTTTTATGTTTTTGCAGTCAAGGCAATTTTTAAGTTAGTAGCCACACAATCCTGCCACTCTCTCGAAGTGATATTGCCATGTAAGATGATGCAACACTTTTACGCCATCACTACAATATGACACAACACTAACATGGTAATGTCACGTCAGCATTAGGAATTATATATCGCGAAAGAAATCAATTCTCATTGATGTAGTATGTTTAATTATGGGCTAATTTCACAAATCCTTCCCAACTTTTGAGCTAAGAATTGGTCAAGCCCCTAACCTTTTCTCATTTTTTTCCCAACCTCTTGGGTTCCCAACCTTTCCCTCCATTTCCATTTTTTTATTAAATAAAGTTTATATATATTGTTTTTAAACTTTTTATTTTTTGTTTAAAAATTTGAGGGATAAAATAGTAATTTCTCTAAGAACTTAAAGGAAAAATGGATGAAAACTGTCATCAAGTACCTATTGTGCAAGTTTGAAAGGGCCAAAAGGTTGGGGGCCCATGAGGTCTGAAAAAAGTTAAGGATCTAATCAATTCTTAACTCAAAGGTTGTGGACGATTTGTGAAATTGACCCTTTAATTATTACAAAATTTTCCTGACTCAATGTTTCTATATTTTATTTTCTACATTCTATTAGGAAATCAAAATAAACAAATAAATATTAAGAGTATAAATTTTTTTAATAATTGGATGTCCCTGAAGGGACAAAAGAATAGACTTTTATATTTACATTATTATTTTTTTATTATTTGAAAGCATTATAATTTTTAAGTATGTTGTTTATGTATAAATATTAAATTTATAATTTATTAAATAACAAAAAATTTTGAATTAATTTTTCTGTACAACGTACGAGTGCAATACTAGTTTTAAATTAAAACTCAAATGGCAAGGAGTAAATATTCTAAAGGTACAGGGACTAAAATAAAGGCTGGGCGAACTTTGAGGACTAAATATCAATTAATATATTTGAATATCAATCTAATTTAACTATAAGCCTCCCACCCCAATATGATGTTCTTCTGTAGAAGAGCAGAGGGGTATGAGGTCTGCTGGGGATTAAAAGGTGAGGATTTTCTGACAAGCCTTCAAGATTTTTCCTGTCAAAATCAATCGAGGGATATCGTACTAGTCCATATTACAAGTAATCTAAGGAATTTTTGCTCGATTGGAGGAGAAGAGGGTCGAGTCATAGCACAACAACTGAACAACTCTAGCAAGTTTTGAGTGGAATCCAGCCATGATTCAACTATAATAGTGAGGTAACATCATGAGCTTCAATTATTTGTAAAAATTTTGGATGATTTGGTGAAGTTTGAAGTAAGGGTCGTGTAAAGGGTGTTGGTCGACTGGTCGTGGCCTGCTTGTGCTTTTTTTTTTTTTGGGAAGGAGATCATGCAGTGCTTACTCGTTCCAAGTGTTAGCTGCTTCTGAATTTCTTTTGAATGATTGAGGTTTATGGATTTATATAGAGTTATATGTGTCTATTGATGTGCTTCTAAATTTTCTACATCATTGATGGTAGGAGAGTGAAGGTTGGGAAGAATATGTTTTTTTGTGCCATGAAAGTCACATTCAAATTCCTGGAAGATGAATGACCATTGGGCTGAGTAAAGGATCAGTTGGTTGAATCAAAATAGGCAAAATTTCAGATAGTAACTCGAACCCAGGAAAATACTTGTTTACGCTTAAATTGATTCATACGGACTTAAAGGTATTTGATCTTGCAAAATAGAACTGACTTGGAATTTAGTGATCGAATTCGAGTTTGTAAAATACTAAGATTGGACAAAAAAGAATTTGAACCATGACAATGTATTTGGCTCAAAGTAATTAAATTCGATTTGAACTCAGTTTCAAAGGAAATCTTGAATTAAAATAATTTGTTTGTAAAAGTTGGACTAAACAAAATTTGGAGCTCCTTAAATTAAATTCAAAAGGAAATTAAATTCTTGTAACTTGATTAATTTGCTTGAGTTTTCCTAAATGAATGACCAGACGAAGGCGATTAACTAAAATAATTTAGATAAGCCACAACGAAACATTTACAAAAATACTTATGTTCAAATTTTCCTAGTCGCTACATTATGTCTTTAGTTGTTGGTGTGAGGCAAATAAATGGATTTTTATTCCCAAAAAAAAATTAAATCAGTTGATTTGCTTCAAGTTATTCTGAAATAAATTTTCGTTTTATATATAATAAGTTATTTTGAAATAGGTTTCCAAGTCATTCTTAAATAAGTTTTGATTTTCATATTATCAAAGACTCTGGAAAGGAAATTTTGAAGATCAAACAAACATAAATAAAGAATAAATAAATAGGGATAATACCATCAAGGACTCTGGGAAGAAAATTTTGAAGATCAAACAAACATAAATAAAGAATAAATAAATAGGGATAATACCAGATAGTTAGCTTATAATGAAAAATTGCAATTGTGCCCAATAACTATGGTATTATATATTACTAGATTCTCACCCATGCGTTGCACGGGAAGAAAATAAATCAAATTATATCTAACGTTAGTACAAAATATTAAGTAATATATGATTAGCCATATTAAACTACAATGTTTTGATCATCTTATTGTTAATTAATAGTTATTATGTGCTTACAAGCTATGGAATGTCATTAAGTGGTCTTTGTAGGGATTACAAAAAAATAGCCAAACTTGATACCCACGTACTCGTTCCTATTAGAACAGGGAATACCCGACTAAACGGGTAATTAGGTTGGGGATGAGAAAAAAATCGACCTGACTGAACAATGGTTCGAGGAATGCTATGATGATTTTTACTCGTACCCAACCCTTATACTTGTTTTTTTTTTACAAAAACAAACATATCTACTAAAAATTCTAATGATTTAAAAAGTAAAAAGATGATAAAACTTATCACAAAAGTTTAGTAATTTCAATTGCAATTTTAGTGTTTATAATACTATTTAGTAAACAAAAAATGAAAACAAATATATATATATATTTAAATTGGCCAATAAATGGGTAATATAAATTACCCGTACTAGCTCGTCCCTGACCTGTCCCCGACTTAAGTGGGGTCAGGAAATTTTTTTTATGGGTGGGGTAACGGCTGTAGGATAGCTGATTCTGCCCGTCTCATTGTCACTCTTTTACCTCAGGTAATTAAGCATTTTATTCTTCTCTGTGACTATATCGTGACATTAATTTTGTAAACTATGAAATGTTAATTAAACCGTATTTTTTATATACAAAAGAAGTAACTTAATAACAACTCGATTTAAAAGAATATAAAAAATAATTACAAATTAATGAATCAGCTAAAAAATTAATTTAATACAAATTAAGAAATATACTTCTTAGATAAGATATATATTAAAAAAAATTTTAAAAATCAAAGAAAAAAAACTTGGAATATAGATTAATCTAGACTTATTTACATCCTTGCAATAAAACCTTCATCTCCAACATTACTTCAGGATAATATCTTGGCTTGTAGAACATGATTCCCTAATTTTGTAATAAGCAATCTCGTACTTCTACATAACCAAACAACAGTCAATATTCCTCATAAACATGATAGTGACACCAACCTTTAGTGTCAACTCATGATTAGGCACAACTGAGCATTTGATGCCGTTTAAAAACTCATTAGAATGAATATCCTAAAATAAACTTGTACTTCTTTCCATCCTACATAAATTATCTGAACTCAAATAGTCCTTCCTCCAAATTGACTGAGCTGAGCCATGTGATCATTTATGATTTTCCAAATTTGCCATCAAGGGTTGCTTAAAGTATAGCTTTCCTTGTGATTAGTGCCAAAATTTGCATCATTCATATGTCATTTCTAAGGCATTAAATATTCAGTTGATAGTAATCCAACTATTTTATTAAGTTAAATTGATTTTCATTCCACAAGTCTATTTTGTATGAATAAATGTTCTAAACATGCAATTAATAGAAGTAGGTCTATACATGTTGAGAAGTATTATGCATAAGAAATAGTGGTTATAGGCACAAGTGGATTCTGACTAGTCTGGAAGGTCAACAATTACGTCTACCGTGAGAAAATGTCAAAGAAATAATGATAACCAAAGTTCTAGAGGTCTAATGAAGATAATTCAACTGGGATTGGAATGCTAACTTACATGTCTACAAGATGTCCTATATGACTAGATTCAAATTTAGAGATAAATTTGTCAAAATTCATTATGAATTTGTAAGTTGTGTTTTTATCAAGAGAAGGTGTTGACTAGTGTGCAGCTTTTAGTATTTTGATCATATCGAGAGTTCTAGACAACATAATAGTGTAATTCAAGTTGGAGCATGATTCTTCATTCTTGTCACTTTCCTAGATTTAGGACTTAAGTCAACCAAAAAGGCCAACAAGAGACAACCAAGAAAGGTTTTGACAGTCAAGCTTGCCGCTGTACAACTGTCGGTTTTTCAAGCATAAGTCGAGATTTACTTTTATATATATATATATTCTATGATTGTTGATCCATTAGAAAGATAAGTAAAATGGATACAAGTCATATTTTGTCCTCAACTTCTGAATCCGAACTAAACATCATCCAAAATCGCCTACAATCGGCAAGTTGATACATTTACATAATAGTAGCTGGACAAGTGGGCAGTGTTTAGTATTTTGGATATATATCTCGGCCTACAAATTTCCAATTGGCCTAAAATCTTTTCCAGAACATAGAAAACTTATTTGGAAACAACTTTTATTTTTGTCATAAGACACAATTCAATGAATATCATCATCCAAATACTGCTAAAAGTTGTATGAAATTTGCAAGAGCCAACAAAGCATGTGGATTAACTTAGATCAAGTTGCAACAAGCAAGTTGGTGTATTTTCTCTATATAAGGAGCACTCTTGTGATCATTGAAAAAAAATGTTTTTAGAGGAGCATATACATAGGAGGAGGAGGAGGAGGAGGCTAAAAGGTCAAAAGGCCAATTTTGAGACGAGCCAATGCTAGATGTAATAGATAACTTTTCCTATTCGGTTCTATATTTCTATCTTATGTATCTTTAATTTTTATTATTACCTAGGTGAATGATGAAACTATGTTAATTATATAACTCCCTATTTTGTTATTGATTTTAAATATTATGTACTACTCTAAATGTCCACAATTCTGGTTTCATCAATGACAAATTATGCTTTCATCTCAAGTATTATTGATTGTTAGAAAATTTATCCATGCTTAGTTTTGAAAGCTCAACACGTAATTTTGTTTGATTACTTGTGATTCATGAAGTTGTTTACATGTAATGCTTAGAGAATTACACACTTGAAGTGAAAGGGGATCTACATTAGATTAGTTATATTTTAAGCTTAATGATAAATCACTTGCGGCAATAAATGATTGATCTCTTATTATTACTCAAATATTGGAATCAGTACAAGATAGGAATTATTTGCTATACATTGGTGTAATATATAACCTTGGTAATCTTTATCGTTTGAATTGTATTCATAAACTTTTGTATTCTTTCTTACTTTTACTAGTTTACATTTTACTTATTAAATCTCAAAAATTGTTTGGAGTTAGGTTAGAGTTAAATCTAGTTCAAATTCATTGAGTTGCTCCACATTTATAGCAATTCTCATGGGATTGACCTCATTACACACGTTTCTATATTTCAATTGATTCATGCACTTGCAAGTATTTAAAATTGACATAAACCTTGTAAATAGGACACATTATCAAGGCTACTTGAGAGCGAAGGATTTGTTTACAAGATCATCGGAATCATCAATAAAAAGTTCGTGTGGCACCTGTATTTGTGCACACCCATTATTATCATTGCCCAAAGTACTATCACTTGCACTAAATATCTAGTCAGCAAAAGTATATAGCTAATTTCTACAAGCATCATTGCCAAAATTTTGGAGTCTCATATTTTTCGTTAGTTTCAAAACCTCTCAATGACTCCATAACGGTAAGGAATTTATGGTTGTGTTAACTGTATCCTGATGAAAATCACCACCAAAGACTACCGTCTTGCCTCCAAAAGGTTTACTTGATCGAGATGTACCTTCAACTCTCATTATGAGCTTGTTTGATTCTCATTATTTGTCTAAATTTGGGGAAATTATAATAAGGAGAGAGGTAGAATGTGTATTAGAAATGTAAAAAGGTTTGAAATATGTTATTGTAGTTGAGCAGTTATCAAATCAAATGTCAAGTCAATGGTAGGTAAAATTATAAATTGGGAGAATAATGAGAATCAAACAAGCTCTATATCTTGTAAACTTCTATCAAGGGCCTCAAAACAATATCTGTGCATTGTTGGTGCCTCGTCCCAAATAACAAGTTTTGCTTTCACAAAAAACTCCACTAGTGGACTTCCCTAACTGATATTATATGTTGAATCTTCATTAGGGTTAAACCTTGAATAAGTTGTTCGACCACTAGGTAACAACAGAGACGCTATACCGCTAGATGTAACATTCAATATTATTTCACCCTTGGGCCGAATAGCAGTAAATAACGTCTTCCACACAAACATTTTACCTGTTCCACAACAACCATATGCGAAATACACACCACCTCCTCATCCAGTCTAGACTGATTGGATAATTTCATCATAAACATTTTTTTGCTCATCAGTCAGCATCTACAATGATCTTCTCTGTTCTTTTGCCGAAGCCCTTTGATAGTATCTCTACTTATCAAGTATAAGTCTATTTCCTTAAAGGGTTGCATCACAGTCATCCAGATACGGCATTGAAGGAAAATAATGCGGACCTTTTCCTCTACTCTGTAAGATCTTTTGAATCTCCCAAATAGATAAATTATATAATTGTTCATTAGTCAGGTGCAATTCCGTATAATAAACCAAGACAGAATAGAATAATCTATATATATAAGTAGAGTTGTCTGGCTTCTTTAAAAAACTAACTTCTTGACGTCATTATTCTATTATTATACTTTTCCTTATTATTATATTTTTCCTTTTAATTATTTAACTTAATATTTTTATTTTAGAACTCTATCTACATATTACATTTTAGTTATATATATCTCATATTTGACTTATGGATTTCAATTTTACTCTGTCCGATTGTGCAATTTCATGATCTTATGTTCTCCTACTATATTGTATTTCACTTTCTTAGTATAATATGTCCATGAAACGCACGAGTGTGAAGCATAATAGTCTATAAATGCTGGTGCATGAAACTAATATAGATTGTGCTATCGAGGTTTTATTACCTTTAAAGGAAATAAAAATAATAATTAATTAAAAATTATTGGTTCAATTATTATATTTTTCCTTATTGTTATATTTTTTCTTTTAATCATTTAATTTAATATTTTTATTTTGAGACTCTATCTACATAATACATTTTGGTTAGATATATCTCACATTTGCCTAATGTGTTTGAATTACATGAAAATAGATAATATAAAAATCTTGATTTCAATATTACTTTTCCTTATTATTATACTTTTCCTTTTAAAAATGTAATTTAATATTTTTTTGGGACTCTATCTACATATTACATTTTAACTAGATTTATTTCATATTTGCCTAAAGATTTCAATTTTACTTTGTTCGATTATTATAATTTCATCATTTTATTTATGTTTTCCTGCTCCATTATATTTTCTTTTATCAGTATAATATGCCCGTGAAATGCATAGGTGTGAAGTATCGTATGTTTATGAAACACAAGATTGTGAAACTAATATAAATTATGCTGTCGAGTTTTATTGTCTTTAAAGGAAAAAAAATAAGAAGTAATAAAAAATTTATTGGTTCAAATATTATACCTTTTCTTTTAATCATTAAATTTAATATTTTTATTTTGAGACTCTATCTACATATTACATTTTGGTTAGACATATCATATATTTGCCTAATGGACTTGAATTCCATGAAAATAGATAATCTATCAATTTAGATTTCAATATTATTATTATTAAATTTTTCCTTTTAATCATTTGATTTAATATTTTTATTTTGGGATTCTATATATGCCTTACATTTTAGTTAGATATATTTCATATATGCCAAATAGATTTCAATTTTACTTTATTCGATTGTATAATTCCATGATTTTATGTTCTCCTACTCCATTGTACTTTACTTTATCACTATAATACGTGTGAAATGCGCGGGTGTGAAGCATAGTATGTCTATAAATGCACGGGTGTGAAACTAATATAGAATTATGCTATTGGGTTTTATTGTCTTTAAAGGAAATAAAAAATAAGAATTAACAAAAAAATTATTGATTCAACGAGATGGAGATAGACTAATAACAAGAATCTAAAATTATGTCATCGAAATAAAGAATTGATTGCATGCTACTTGCAAAAATATGATGCACATTAATTCTACTCAGGTTGTGTTTTTTAGTTTCTTTAGGACATTAAACCTAACAAAAACAATTATATTATATTTTATACATAAAATTCCTTTAGAGCACGGGTGAAAATCTGGTTAATAACAAAAATCAATGTTCTAGAAAACGTGAAGCATGGAAAAGCATTAAAGCCAATCATTGAGTTTATGCGCTTAAGCGCACCAATGCATGATAAAAACTCAATCAATGTGTGATAAAGCGCAAAGCATGACAAAACATAGAGCCCAAACTTCAAGCATAGACGCCACTTAAGCGTCGCCTAGGCGAGCTTTTTAGAAAACTGATAAGAACGTAAGGGGAAAAACATAACCTACAACTAAAAAATAAGGCTTTAAATGTGGAAAATTTAATGAAGTAAAGGCAAATAAACCAAATACAGAAATATAATGATATAAATGATTTGCAAGGAAAAACTAAATTACCTTAATTTCCTAAAATACACCTGTGAGCGTAAAATATATCGCCAAATAGATAATGCCAACATGCCTTCTATACAAACTCAGGCCAAGAAAGGGACTCCAACATAAGTAATGTTACAAGAAGACTTCTCAAAGAATGAGCAAAACCCCATTGAGTTGCCTCAAAAAATGACAGCTATGTATTCTTTGTCATCGTCAAGTAAACCACGGGCATAGCAAGTATCCCTAAATGTAGTCTATTGAACCCCATTGAAAGTTATAATCTCTTTATAAGAAGTCAGGCCTCGTACTATGTCCAAAAAGGTTCTCAAGAAATACATTTCTACTTGACCAAGAAAAACATAAAAAAGATGACCGATGGATAGTCTACGCTGTCTTGGTGTCTACTGCTTGCTGTCACGGTTCCAGATGAATGTGGTTGGGAACTCTACACATATCTCTAGCTTCAACGTACTCCTTGTTGGCTTCCATCCATGTAGTGAACATAGTGTGTAGAAGAGACAATAACAGTTGACAACTTCCTTAATAAGCTTATCTGCTGCATAAA
>CAVNYN010246461.1:0-24917 GCA_963692815.1 Nyctanthes arbor-tristis | reverse complement strand
CGAAATTATTTCTTAAAAGAGATATTGCCATTTCTATCCTTTAAGGACTAGTATATATAGTCTCATATAGTTTTCTAACAGTTAATCAATGGAATAATTCATGGAGCTAGAAAGATTTTCTTACTATTTGAAGCAGAAGATGTGTAACCATCCACAGAATGGTTCAAATGGTCCTTTAAAAGAGATATAGCCCCATTCTTTTTTTAATGGATAAGTAAATCGGCCTGTATAATTTTATAATGGTTAGATAAGTACAACGGAATGACTGGCCTTAGTTTTTTCTAGCTAGTTAAAGTACAAGCCACGTAACTATCTATGGAATCGTTTGTTAAAAGAAACATTGACCCATTTTATTTTTAATGGACAAGTAAATATTCATATATAGTTTTAGTAGTTAGATGAGTACAATGGAATGATTCACAGACTTAGATAGATTTTCTCGCTATTTGAAGTACAAGATACAAAACCATGAGTAGAATGACTCCTTAAAATAGATATTGCCTCATTCTTTACTTTAAGGATAGGTAAATGGCCCAACATAGTTTTCTAATGGTGATATGAGTTCAACGGGATGACTCATGCAGTTAGTTAGTTTTTCTAGATATTTGAAGTACAAGATGCGTAACTATTAATGGAATGATTCATTAAAAGAGATATTGCCACGTTCCTTCTATAAAAGACAAGTAAATAGCCTCGTATAGTTTCCCATGGTAAGACAAGTACAACAGAATGGTTCGAGGACTAGGTAGATTTTCCTGCTATTTGAAGTACAAGACTCATGATTAATCAAAAATTTATTCGCTAAAAGATTTATGGCATGTTCTATCTTTAATAGATAAGTAAATAGTCCCACATAGTTTTCTAACAGTTAGATGAGTTCAACAAAATGATTCACAGAATCGGATACATTTTCTCACTATTTGAAGTATAACACGCATAAATATACACGTATGGTTTCTTAAAAGAGATATAACCCCGTTCTTTCCTCAATGGACAAGTAAATAGCTCTGTGTAGTTTTGTAATGATTACATGAGTATGATGGAATGATTTGTGGTCTTAGATGGTTTTTCTACCTGTTTGAAGTACATGATGCATAACTATCCACGAAGTGATTCCTCAAAAGAGATACTACTTCGTTTCTATCTTTAAAGTGCAAGTAAATAGCCTCTTATTGTTTTCTAATGGTTAGATGAGTGCAACAGAATGATTCGTGGGTTTAGATATGTGTTCCTACTGTTTGAAGTACAAGACTCACAACTAAATATAAAATGATTCGTTAAAAGATAGATCGGAAGAGCACACTAGCTTTAATGGACAAGTAAATATCCCAGCATAGTTCAATGGAATCATTCGCAGGGTAAGATAAGTTTTGCTGCTGTTAGAAGTATAAGACATGTAACTATCCACGGTATGATTCATTAAAAGAGATATAGCCCCGTTCTTTCCCCTCTGGCTTTCTCGTATTTTTTTTGCTATTTGAAGTACAATACGAGCAACTATCCATGGAATGATTCCTTAAAAGATATTTGGCCATGTTCTTTCTTTAATGGACGACTAAATAGTCTAGTATAGTTTTTTAGTGGTTAGACGAATACAACTGAATGATTTAGGGACTAAGATAGGTTTTCTCACTGTTTGAAGTATAAAACTCGTAACTGTCAATATAATGATTCCTTAAAAGAGATATGGCCTCGTTCTTTCTTTAATGGATAAGTAAATAGTCCCGCATAGTTTTCTATTGGTTAGACGAGTTCAACGGAATGATTAACAGAGTTTGATAGATTTTCTCGCTATTTGAAGTACAAGACACATAATTATCCATGTTCTTTCTTTAATAGATAAGTAAATAGCCCCGTATAGTTTCCTAATGGTTACTCGTTAGAAGATATATGACTCAATCTATCTTTAATGGACAAGTAAATAGCCCCTTGTAGATTTCTAATGGTTAATCAATGGAATAATTCATGAAGTTAGAAGGCTTTCCTCGCTATTTGAAGTGCAAGACGTGTATCTATTCATGGAATGATTCTTTAAAAGATATAGCCTCATGTAATTTTCTAATTGTTGGATGAGTGCAATGGAATGATTCTTGGCATTGGATAGTTTTTCGAGCTAGTTGAAGTACAAGCCACGTAACTATCCGCGGAATTATTTCTTAAAAGAGATATTGTCCCGTTTTATCTTTAAAAGAAAAGCCAATAGCCTCATGTAGTTTTTTCATAGTAGATGAGTATAACAAAATGATTCACAGATTTAGATAGGTTTTCTCACTATTAGAAGTACAAGATTTGAAACTTTCAGCGAAATGATTGCTTAAAATAGATGTGGCCCCGTTCTTACTTAATTGACAAGTAAATGGCCCCATGTAGTTTTCTAACAGTTAGATGAGTTCAATGGAGTGATTCACAGAGTAAGATAGTTTTTCTAACTATTCGAAGTACAAGAGACATAACTATCCACGGAATGATTCCTTAAAAGAGATATTGCAGCTTTCTATCTTTAAAGGATAAGTAAATAGCCTCGTGTAATTTTCAATGGTTAGACGAGTACAACGGAATGACTCATAAACTTAGGCTTTTTTATTATTTTTCGCTATTTAATGATTTGCAAAATGATTCGTTAAACGATACATGGCCCGATCTATCTTTTATGAACAAGTAAATTCCCTCACATAGTTTTCTATTGGTTAATCAGTAGAAAAATTCATGGAGTTATAAAGCTTTTCTCACTATTTGAAGTGCACTATCCATGGAATGATTCTTTAATAGAGATATAATGGTTAGATGAGTGTAACGGAATGATTCTCGGCCCTAGATAGTTTTTCTAGCTAGTTGAAATGCAAGCCGAGTAACTATCAGCGGAATCATTTCTTAAAATTGTTTTTGATGGATAAGTAAATGGCTTCATGCAATTTTTAAATAGTTAGATGAGTGCAGCGGGATGATTTACAGACTTAGATAGGTTTTCTTACTATTAGTAGTACAAGATTCGAAAGCATCAGCGGAATGATTCGTTAAAACACATATTGCCCTATTCTTTAGTTAGTGGACAAGTAAATGGCCCTGCGTAGTTTTCTAATGGTTAGATGATTTAATGGAATTATTGCAGAGTAAGATTGTTTCTCTAGCTATTTGAAGCACAAAACGTGCATCTTTCCACGGAATGATTCCTTAAAAGAATTCATGGACTTAGATAGGCTTTCCCTGTATTTGAAGTGCAAGACTCATAGATATCGGAAGATGATTCTTTGAACTCTATATGGCCCGTTCTATTTTTAATAAAAAAATAGCCCCTCATACTTTTCTAATGGTTAGATGTGTTTAACAAAATCATTCACAGACTAAGATTGGTTTTATCACTACTTGAAGTACGAGGCACGTAACTATCCATGGTATAATTTCTTGAAAGAGATATAGCCATCTTCTCTCCTTAATGGACAGATGAACAGACCCGTGTTGTTTTCTACTAGTTAGATGAGCACACTGATTCTGGGGTTACTTTTTTTCTCTTTTGCAATTATTTCTATTAGCTCTTCCGATCTGTATTTGTTCTATCAGTCAGATCTTTCATTTTTTCCGTCAATGAAGAATTTCTCCAACCTGGAGATGAAATTTGACTAAATGATTCGTGAACGATTTGCGGCTTTAGATAGTTTTTCCAGCTATTTCAAGTGCAAGATGAGTAACTATCGGCGTAATGATTCCTTCAAAGAGATATTGCAACGTTCTACTCTAAAGGACAAGTGAAGAACCTCGTGCGGTTTTCCAATGGTTAGATGAGTACAAGAGAATGATTCTTGGACTTAGATAGGTTTTTCCGCTATTTAATGCACAAGACTTGTAACTAATCATAAATTGATTTGTTAAAAGAAACAAGGTGCAATCTATCTTTAATGAAGTAAATAGCCTCGCGTCGTTTTTTAATAGTTAATCAATGGAATAATTCATGAAGTTAGAAAGCTTTTCTCGCTATCTGAAGTGCAAGACGAGTAACAATCCATGAAATGATTCTTTAAAAGAGATATCTCCCCGTTCTTTCCTTACTGGACAAATAAATACTACAATGTAATTTTCTAATGGCTTGATGAGTAAGACGGAACAATGCTTGGCCTTAGATAGTTTTTCTAGTTAATTGAAGTACAAGCCATCTAACTATTTGCAGAATCATTTTTTTAAAGAGATACTACCCCATTCTATATCTTTAAAGGACAAATAAATAGCCTCATTTAGTTTTTTCATAGTTACACGACGCTCTTCCGATCTGGAATGATTCACAAACTTAGATAGGTTTTCTCGCTATTAGTAGTACAAGATTCAAAACTATTGGCGGAATGATTCCTTAAAATGGATATAGCCCCATTATGTACTTAACTGACAAGCAAAAGGCCCATGGTTCAACGAAATGATTGGTAAAGTAAGATAGTTTTTCTAACTATTTGAAGTAAAAGATATGTAACTATCTGCAGAATGGTTTCTTAAAAGAGATGCTGCCTTGTTCTATCTATAAAGGGCAAGCAAATAGCCTCGTGTAGTTTTCTAATGATAAGACGATTGCAACGGAATGATTTGCAAACTTAGATAGGCTTTCTTCCTATTTGAAGTACAAGACTCACAAATAATCAAAACATGATTCATTAAAAGATATATGGCATGTTCTATCTTTTATAGACAAGTAAATAGCCCTGCATAGTTTTCAAATGATTAGATGAGTTCAAGAAAATCAGTCATGGATTAAGATAGGTCAATGCACGTAACTATCCATACTATGATTCCTTGAAAGAGATATAGCCATGTTCTTTCCTTAATGGACAAATGAATAGACCCGTGTGGTTTTCTAATAGTTAGATGAGTACATTGGAATGATTTACTGCTTTAGATAGTTTTTCTAGCTATTTGAAGTATAAGACGAGTAACTATCCACATAATTATTCCATACAAGCAATATGGCAGTGTTCTATCTTTAAAGGACAAGTAAATAGCCTCGTTAGTTTTCCAATGGTTAGACGAGTACAACGGATTGACTCACGGAATTAGATTAGTTTTTTCTCTATTTAATGTACAAGATTCATAACTAATCCTAAAATAATTCGTTAAAGGATATATGACCCAACCTATGTTTAATGATCAAGTAAATAGTCCCACATAGTTTTCTAACAATTAATCGATGCAATAATTCGCGTATCCCCGTTCTTTTCTTAATGGACAAGTAAATAGTCTCGTGTAATTTTCTAATAGTTAGATGAGTACAATAGAACGATTCTTGGCCTTTGATAGTTTTTTTAGCTGGTTGAAGTACAAACCATGTAACTAACCGTGGAACCATTCCTTAAAAGAGATATTGCCCCCATTTTATCCTTAAAGAAGAAGTAAATAGTCTCGCATAGTTTTTTAATAGTGAGATGGGTACAACGGAATGATTCACAGACTTAGATAAGTTTTCTTTGTAACATCCCAATTTTTTTATACTTCCACTTCACGTAATAGATCAAAAACATGAGCGCCAAATTAAATAGAAACATAAGATTAAGAGTTAAATTGGAAAAAAATTGGCATGAAAATCAAGTTGGCTCTAGAGAATTCTTGTAAGCTTGGGCCATCTGGTATAACATTATATATATATATATATATCATACAAAACAAACAAAAGACAAAAGAAAAAGAAAGAAGAAAGAAGAAAGAAAGAGGGCCGAAGCTTTCTGCCAAGCTTCTGAAAAAAAAGGAAATTTGCAGAATCTTAGGAAGAAGAAGAAGGGCAATCCAAGGAGCAAACTAATAAGCGTTCCTGGTTCTTAGGCTTTGAATTTATATAAGCTTAAGAATATAGGGTTATGGAAATTTTTATGAACATATAATACTAGCTTATAATTTTATTTAATACATGTTCTAAAGGTATCAAATAGCTATTTGATTATGAAACTTGAGGTTGTTGGTGTTATCATAGGAATTTATAGTAGCTATTATAAAGATGAAATTTGATATTGATGAAACCTTATATGGAGTAAGAAAATTGAAATTTTTATAAAAGCTAGTGTTATGGTTTAGAAAGTGATATTATCGTAATGGACAAATTTGGTGAAGTTAAAATTCAATGAAGGTAATGAATGGTTTAATATTTAAAAGCAAATGTAGAAAATTTTATTTAAACATAAGGAATAATGTTTAAAAAAGAAGAGTTAGTGTTGTTATTTTAGTGGATAATTGAGATTTTAATGTGTGATATTATTATAATTTCTAAGACGTAATAAACTCTAGAATAATTGTCATATCTCTAATGGAAGAATGAAGAAATCTCGGGGAATGTAATGAAATAGGGACTTTGCACTCCAAAGGAAATTTCATATTTTTGAACTTTAGTTACGTAGAGAATTTTTAATAGTATATTAAGTTACAAAGAACGTAAATGAAAATGAGAGAAGAAGTGTAAAGAAATTAAGTTATGTCTGATGGATGTAATAGGATAATGGGTTATTGATTTTATTATCAATTTATGTTACAGGGAACACGGAAGAGGTTGGAAAAGCTTACCAACCAAACTAAATCGCATATATAGCTAGTGAGCGGAAACTTTATCAAATCTCTTGTAAATGAAGTTTGTTATGTTTGATTTTATATGATGTGAAATTGACAACAAAAATGATTTTATGGATTTCTTTGAAATTTTCTTTCATTCGATAAATTTATGAAATTGCTGAATGCAATGTTTATGGATTTTCAAGAATATGAATTAATTGAAGTTCAATTGACTCTTCCGATCTTAAAAGTTCCCCAAATTGTATCCTATGTCATGAAAATGCTGCCTACGGGCGAAGGGGTCTCTGGCTCAAACTGACCAAATGAATGCCGCCTAGGCGAAAGCGCCTATGTGCTACTATGGCTCAAGCTCGTTTGCCGCCTAGGGCGAAGGGGTCATAAGGTACCTATGGCCCAAGCTGGTGTCTATGCGCTTACGACTTGATATCATGATTATGAGATATTGGATACACTTTGGGGGAAATTCTATGATGGTATTGAAATGAAAAGATTTTCTTGATGTTCTAGCATTGTAATGACTTAATAAATGTTGATCCAAGAAAATTTCTTTTGATTTGCTTGGATGAATATAAAAGTGACAAATATGTTCTGCTTAAAAGTATGATAGTTTTTCTTTAGTATTCCACTCACTGGGCGTTAATGCTCATGAAAAAATTTTTTCAATGTTTGCCCTTACAGGTATTAACTAAGGTTTGAGCAACATTTGAGATCCATTCTGGAGACAAGCCTTTTGATAAGGTTGGCGTGATTAACTAGAAATATGACAAGGAAATATGGTTGATGTAGTTAATAGATCGGAAGATCTTTTGCATGCTTGTGTACCATAAGAAGAAAGGAATAAGGCTAATATACTTTTGAATGTATATATTTAAGTAAAATTCATTATGTTATGATATATATATATATATATACATATTTGACTTGGTGTGCTGTGGTGGTCAGTTGGGGTCTTGAATTGCTGTTGGAGTATGTGTTTGGTAAATTCTTATCATACATGGTGGTTTATTCATAAAATAGAGGAGATGCTGCCAAAATTTTTAGGAAATTTTAATAAGTCAATGAGCATTGATGGTGAATTCTAACTTCTAGATAGAATTTATCGTCGGTGCACGTCACATTTCTAATATATTAGAGATACTAGGGGTGGGGCGTGTCATTCTTGCTATTAGAATGATTCTTTAAAAGAGATATAGCGTCATGTTATTTTCTAATAGTTAGATGATTGTGATGGAATGATTCTTGGCCTTGGATTTTTTTTTGAGCTAGTTGAAGTACAAGCCGCGTAACTATCTGCGGAATGATTCATAGAGTAAGATAGTTTTGCTTGCTATTTAATGTACAAAACGCATAACTATCCAAGGAATAGTTCCTTAAAAGAAATACTGCCTCGTTCTACCTGTAAAGGACAGTAAAGAGCCTCGTATAGTTTTTCAATGGTCAGACGAGTAAATCGGAATAATATGCGGACATAGATAGGATTTTTTGCTGTTTAATGTACCAGACGTGTGCTCTTCCGATCTTAGAATGATTCGCTAAATGATACATGGCCCAATCTATCTCTGATGGACAGGTAAATAGCCCCGTGTAATTTTCTAATTGTTAATCAATGGAATAATTCATAGAGTTAGAAAGCTTTTCTCGTGATTTGAAGTGCAAGACACTTAAAAATCCATTGAATGATTCTTTAAAAGAGATATAGCGTCATGTTATTTTCTAATAGTTAGATGAGTGCAGCGGAATGATTATTCACATTGGATAGTTTTTTGAGCTAGTTGAAGTACAAGCCGTGTAACTCTCTGTGGAATCATTTCTTAAAAGAGATATTGCCCTGTTCTATCTTTAAAGGACCAGTAAATAACCTCGTGCAGTTGTTTAATAGTTAGATGAGTACAACGAAATGATTCATAGAATTACAATAGGTTTTCTCACTATTTGAAGTACAAGATTTTCTCGCTATTAAAAGTACAAGATACAAAAGTATCCGCGGAATGATTCCTTAAAGCACATATGGCCCCATTCTTTACTTAATAGACAAGTAAATTGCCCCCTTTTTAAAATGATCAGATGATTTCAACAAAATGATTCGCATAGTAAGATAGTTTTCATGCTATTTGAAGTACAAGACGTGTACTATCCACATAATGATTCCTTAAAAGAGACACTGCCTCATTCTATCTGTAAAGGACAAGCAAATAGCCTCGTGTAGTTTTCTAATAGTAAGATGAATACAACAGAATGATTCACGGACTTAGATAGGTTTCCCGCTATTTGAAACACAAGACTCAGATAATAAATTGTGAGAAAAGCTTTCCAACTCCACAAATTGTTCCGTTGATTAACTGATAGAAAACTATGCGTGGCTATTTACTTGTCCATTAAAGATAGATTAGGTCATATATCTTTTAACAATTATTTTATGATTAGTTACGAGTCTTGTACATTAAATAGCGAAAAGACCAATCTAAGTCCGTGAATCATTCCGCTGTATTGTTCGACCATTAGAAAATTATAGGAGGCTCTTTACTTATCCTTTAAAGATAGAACGCCTCGATATCGCTTTCAAGGACTCATTACGTGGACAATTACTCATCTTGTACATCAAATAGCTAGAAAAACTATCCAAAGCCACAACATTCCAGTGTACTTATCTAACTATTAGAAACCACACGGTCTATTCACTTGTCCATTAAGGAAAGAACACGGCTATATCTCTTTCAAGGAATCATACTATGAATAGTTACATGTCTTGTACTTCAAATAGCGAGAAAACCTATCTTAATCCATGAATGATTTCATTGAACTCATCTAACCATTAGAAAACTTTAAGGAGCTATTTACTTGTCCATTAAATATAGAATGGGCCATATCTATTTTAACAAATCATTCAGCCGTTAGATTCAAATCTTGTATTTCTAATAGTGAGAAAACCTGTCTAAGTCTGTGAATCATTTTGTGGTACTCTTCTAACTATGAAAAAACTAGATGAGGTTATTTAGTTGTCCTTTAAAGATAGAATTGGGCAATATCTATTTTAAGAAGTGATTTTGCGGATAGTTACACGGCTTGTATTTCAACAAGCTAGAAAAACTATCTAAGGCCAAGAATCGTTCCATTGTACTCATCAAGCCATTAGAAAAATACACGGTGCTTTTTACTTGTCCATTAAGGAAAGAACAGGGCTACATATCTTTTAAAGAATCATTCTATTGATTGTTAAGTGTCTTGCACTTCAAATAGTGAGAAAGGCTTTCTAACCCCATGAATTATTCTGTCAATTAACTGTTAGAAAACTACGCAAGGCTATTTACTTATCCATTAAAGATAGATCGGGCCACGTATCTTTTAACGAATCATTTTATGATTAGTTATGAAACTTGTACATTAAATAGTGAAAAAACCTATCTAAGAGATCGCTGAATCATTCCATTGTACTCATCTAACCATTAGAAAATTACATAAGGCACTGTACTTGTCCTTTAAAGATAGAACGCTGCAATATCCCTTTTAAAGAATCATCACGTGGATAGTTACTCGTCTTGTAGTTCACATTGCTAGAAAAACTATCTAAAGCCACAAATCATTATGGTGTACCCATCTAACTATTGGAAAACCACACAGGTCTATTCACCTGTCCATTAAGGAAAGAAGATGGCTATATCCCTTTTAAAGTATCATTCAATGGATAGATACACGTCTTGTACTTTAAACAGCGAGAAAACCTATCTTACTCTGTGAATGATTTCGTTGAAGTCATCTACCATTGGAAAACTATGCGTAGCTATTTACTTGTCTACTAAATATAGAATGGGCCATTTATCTTTTAACGAATCACTTTTTGATTATCTATGAGTCTTGTATTTCAAATAGCGGGAAACCTATCTAAGTCCATGAATCATTTTGTTGTACTCATCTTACCATTAGAAAACTACCGATCTCTATTTGCTTGTCCTTTACAGATAGAATTAGGCGGTGTCTCTTTTAAGGAATCATTCTGTGGATAGTTACACATCTTATACTTCAAATGGCTTGAAAAACTATCTTACTATGTGAATCATTCCGTTGAACTCATTTAACCATTTTAAAACTACACGGGGCAATTTACTTGTCCATTAAGTAAAGAATGGGGCTATATGTGCTTTAAGGAATCATTCCGCTGATACTTTCGTATCTTGTACTTTTAATAGCTAGAAAATCTTGTACTTTAAATAGTGAGAAAACCTATCTAATTCTATGAATCATTTCATTGTACTCATCTAACTATTAAAAACAAAATGAGGTTATTTACTGGTCCTTTAAAGATAGAACAGGGCAATATCTCTTTTTGAAAATGATTCCGCAGATAGTTACGCGGCTTGTACTTCAACTAGTTCAAAAAACTATCCAAGGCCAAGAATCATTCCGTTGCAATCATCTAACTATTAGAAAATAACATGACGCTATATCTCTCTTAAAGAATCATTTTAATAGCAAGAATGACATGCTCCACCCCTAGTATCTCTAATATACTAGAAATGTGATGTGCACCGACGATAAATTCTATTTAGAAGTTAGAATTCACTGTCAAGGCTCGTTGACTTATTAAAATTTCCTAAAAATTTTTGCAGCATCTCCTCTATTTTATGAATAAACCACTCTGTATAACAAGAATTTACCAAACCCATACTCCAACAACAATTCAAGACCCCAACCGACCACCACAACACACCAAGTCATATATATATATATATATATATCATAACATAATGAATTTTACTTAAATATATACTCAAAAGTATATTAGTCTTATTCTTTTCTTCTTATGGTACACAATCATACAAAACATTTCAAATTGTCATTAACTACATCAACCATATTTCTTTGTCATATTTCTAGTTAATCATGCCAACCTTATCAAAAGGCTCGTCTCCATAATGGATCCCAACAGTTGCTCAAACCTCAGTTAATAATAAAGAAAAATTGTCGTGCCTTTAAGCAAAACACATTCGTAAGAAATTCATCTTGGATCAACATTTATAAAGTCATTGCAATGCTAGAACATCATGAAAATCTTTTCATTTCAATACCATCATAGAATTTCCCCCAAAGTGTGTCCAAAATCACATAATCATGATATCAAGTCATACGTGTGTAGACACCAGTTTGGGCCATAGATATCTTTGAACCAATCGCCCTAGGTTGCACAACAACTAGCTTAAGCCATAGCTAGCACATACGCCGCTTCGCCTAGGGCGGCATTCATTTGTTCTGCTTGAGCCAAAGGCCCCTTCGCCCGTAGGCGGCATTTTCATGACATAGGATACAACTTGGGGAACTTTTAAATCATTTAAGATCGGAAGAGCAATTAATTCAAATCCTTGAAAATCCTTAAACATTGCATTTACCAATTTCATAAATTTATCGAATGAAAGAAAATTTCAAAGAAATCCATAAAATCGTTTTTGTCGTCAATTTCACATCATATAAAATCAAACATAACAAACTTCATTTACAAGAGATTTGAGAAAGTTTCCACTCACTGGCTATATATGTGATTTAGTTTGGTTGGTAAGCTCTTCCGATCTCTTTTGTGTCCCCTGTAACATAAATTGATAATAAAATCAATAAGCCATTATCCCATTTCATCCATCAAATATAACTTAATTTCCTTACACTTCTTCTCTCATTTTCATTTATGTTCTTTGTAACTTAATATACTAGTAAAAATTCTCTACGTAACTAAAGTTCAAAAATATGAAATTTCCTTTGGAGTGCAAAGTCCCTATGCTCTTCCGATCTCCCCGAGATTTCTTCATTCTTCCATTAGACATATGACAATCATTCTAGACTTTATTACGTCTTAGAAATTATAGTAATATCACACATTAAAATCTCAATTATCTACTAAAATAACAACACTAACTCTTCATCTTTAAAATTAATCCTTATCCTTAAATAAGATTTTCGACACTTGCTTTTAAACATTAAACCATTCATTACCTTCACTAAATTTTAACTTCACCAAATTTGTCCATTACTATAATATCACTCTCTAAACCATAACACTAGCTTATATAAAAATTTCAATTTACTTACTCCATGTAAGGTTTCATCTATATCAAATTCCATCTTTATAATAGCTACTATAAATTCCTATAATAACACCAACAACCTCAAATTTCATAATCAAATAGCTATTTGATGCCTTTAGAACATGTATCAAATAAAATTATAAGCTAGTATTATATATTCATAAAAATTTCCATAACCATATATTCTTAAGCTTATGTAAATTCAAAGCCTAAGAACCAAGAACACTTACTAGTTTGCTCCTTGGTTTGCCCTTCTTCTTCCTCCGAAGATTCTTAAAATTTCCTTCTTTTTTTTTTTCAAAAGCTTGACAAAAAGCTTCGGCCTTCTTTCTTTCTTCTTTCTTAGTTTTTTTTTCTTTTGTCTTTTGCTTGTTTTGTATGATATATATGATATTATAAAAAATGGCCCAAGCTTACAAGAATTCTCTGGAGCCAACTTGATTTTCATGTCAATTTTCTTTCCAATTTAACCCTTAATCTTACGTTTCTATTTAATTTGGCCCTTATGTTTTCAATCTAGTGCGTGAAGTGGAAGTATAAAAAATTGGGATGTCGCAATACTCACCCCCTTTCAAAGAATTTTGTCCTCGAAAGTCAATTAACTATGATCTAAATAGATGAGGATCTCAGGATCACATTTTCTCTTCACTTTCACATGTTGCTTCCTCAATGGCATGGTTTCTCCAAAGGACATTTACTAAGGGGATCGTCTTATTGTGTAACATTTGCTCCTTTCTATCTAATATTTCAACTAGCTACTCTTCATAAGATAAATCTTCTTTCGGCTCAATCGGTTGAGATCTTAATACATGGGAAGGGTCTAAAATATACTTGCGAAGCATGGAGACATGGAAAACGTCGTGAATGGGGGCTAACTCTGAAGGTAAATCTAACCGATAGGCAACTGGACCCACTCACTTGATTATTTCATATGGTCCAATCTACCTCGGGCTCAAGTTACCTCTTTTCCCAAATCTTAGAACACCCTTCCATGGTGATAAGTATAGGAAAACTTTATCTCCAATCTGGAATTCAAGATCTCTCCTCCATTTATTTGTATAACTTTTCCTTAATCAGCTTCACTTTCTCTGTAGTAATCTGAACATATTCTGGGCCTAGTAACTTCCTTTCTCCCACTTCATCCCAACATACTGGTGTTCTACATTTCCTACCATACAATGCTTCATATAGAGCCATCCAATACTAGAATGATAAGTGTTATTATATGCAAACTCCATCAAAGATAAATAAGTATCCTAGTTTTCTTTGAATTGCAGAACACAAGCGCGTAGCATATCCTCTAACGTTTGAATAGTTCTCTTTGACTGGCCATCTGTCGTGGGTGAAAGGCTATACTAAAGTTCAGTTTAGTGGCCATAGCCTTCTGCAAGCTCGGCCAAAATTTAGAAGCGAAGGGAGGATCTCTGTCTGAAACAATCGATACAGGAGTTCCATATAGACTAACTATTTCATCAACATATAGTCTCGCCAATTTATCTAAAGCATCAGTAGCTTTGATAGGTAAAAATCTGGCAGTTTTTGTTAATCTGTCCACAATTATTGAAATTCCATCGTGGGCACTCTGAGTGCGAGGAAGACTAAATAGAAAATCCATAGTAATATGCTCCCATTTCCACTCAGGTATTGGTAAATTCTATAGAAGTCCAGCTGTTTTCTGATGATCTGGCTTCACCTGTTGGCAAATGATACATCTGGATACAAACTCAGCTATTTCCATTTTCAATCCTAGCCGTCAATAGTGTTCTTTCAAGGTACGATACAATTTAGTGCTACCTGGATGCATGGCATAAGTTGAGCTGTGTGCCTCTTCTAAAATTTCCTTTTTCAAATCTGGATTATCAGGAACACATAATCTATTTCCCATGGCCAGTGTCATATCACCTCTGATACAAAAATCTGTATGTACACCTCGTAACTTCTTCCTTCAATTTGTTTAAGACTGAATCTTGAGTCTGAGCTTCCTTTACTTTGTCAATCAAGGTAGATCTCACCTGAAAGCTAGCCAATAAGCTCCTGAATTGATCACAGATAGCTGAACTCTCGAGGCTTGAAACTCACAAATTAAAGCAGCACAAACTGTATTAAATCGAGTTTCTGCAGTTGAAATCTTCCTACTAAGTGCATCTGCTATTGCATTAGCCTTCCCAGGATGGTAATTAATCGCGTAGTCATAATCTTTTATCAGGTCTAACCATCTTCTTTGTCTCAAATTTAATTCTTTCTGATCAAATATATACTTTAAACTTTTGTGATTAGTAAAGATATGACATTTCTCGCCATACAAATAATGCCTCCAAATTTTCAATGCAAAGACAATTGCTGCTAGCTCAAGATCCTATGTTGGATAGTTTAATTCATGTTTCTTCAATTGGCGAGAAGCATATGCTATAACTCTACCATTCTACATTAAAACACATCCGAGATCTTGTCATGAAGCATTGCTAAAAATTGCAAATTCTTCAACTGGGGTTGGAAGTGCCAATACAGGGGCTGAAACTAACCTTTGCTTCAACTCTTGGAAGCTCTTTCCACAATTTTCAATCCACTGAAACTTTGCATTCTTCCTTGTTAGACTGGTCAAAGGTACAGCGATCTTTGAAAATGCTTCTACAAAGCGACGGTAGTACCTGCCAAACCAAGGAAACTCCTTACTTCCGCCACATTTGTAGGTCTTTCCCATTTGATAATTGCCTTAGTTTTCTGAGGATCAACATAAACACCTTGTGCTGAAGCCACGTGGCCAAGAACTACAATTTTGTCAAGCCAAAACTCGCACTTGCTGAGTTTAGCTTAAAGCTTCTTATCACTCAGTATTTGTAGCACAACTCTAAGATGCTCAGCATGTTCGTCCTTATTCTGAGAATACACTAAAATATCGTCGATAAACACGATCACAAATTTGCCTAAATATGGATGGAATACCCTATTCATCGTGTCCATAAATGTAGCTGGAGCATTCGTCAGTCCATAGGGCATCATCAGAAACTCATAATGGCCATGCCGAGTTCTAAAAGCAGTTTTTGGCACATCAGCTTCTTTAATCTTGAGTTGATGGTACCGAATCACAGATCAATTTTTGAAAATACATCTGCTCCCCTGTGTTGGTCAAACAGCTCATCAATATGCGGTAAAGGATATTTATTTCGGATTGTTACCGTATTGAGCTGCCTGTAGTTTATGCATAGTCGTGAAGTACCATCCTTCTTTTTGACAAATAATATTGGTGTTCCCCAAGGTGATGAACTTGGCTGAATGAAACCTTTATCAATCAATTCTTGTAGTCGAATTTTCAATTCTTTTAACTCAGATGGAGACATTTTGTACGGTTGTTGCGCAATAGGTGCTATTTCTGGAATCACATAAATGGTAAATTCGATCTCTTGATCTCGAGGCAGGCTTGGAAGCTCATCTAGGAACACATCTAGGAATTTTGGAACCACAGGAATATCTTCAAGTTTTAACTTATTGATATTCGTGTCAATTACACTAGCTTAATAAGCTTCACAACCCTTCTTGAGTAACCTTCTCGCTGCAATAGTAGATATCACACAAGAAGGAAGAATCCTGCTTTGGCCAATAAAAACAATTTCTGGTTGTCGTAGTCTTCTGAATACCACTTCCTTGCGAAAACAGTCAACTGAAGCATGATTTGCAGCTAAGAAATCTATGCCCAGTATGATATCAAAATCATGAATAGGAAGGGGAATCAAATCAGCCTTAGTGAACAAGTAAGTTGCCCCACATAGTTTTCTAATGGTTATTAAATGGAATGATTCGTGGGGTTAGATAGCTTTTCTCGCTATTTGAAGTACAATACGAGCAATTATCATAGAATGATTCTTTAAAAGAGATATTTCCGTATTCTATTTTTAATGGACAAGTAAATAGGCCGGTATAGTTTTCTAACGGTTACAAGAATGCACCAAAATGATTCACAGACGAAGATAGGCGTTCTAGCTATTTGTGATTCCTAGAAAAAGACACTGCCCGAATCTGTATTCGAAGGACAAGTAAATTGCCTCATATTAGTTTTCTCATGGTTAGAAGAGTTCAACGAAAAGATTAACAGACTTAAAACAGGGCAATATCTCTTTTAAGGAATCATTCATGGATTGTTATGTCTCTTGTACTTTGAATAACTAGAAAATCTATGTAAGGTCGATAATATTCCACCGTACACATCCTACCATTAGAATACTACAGGGGGCTACTTACTTGTCCATTAAGTAAAGAACCAGGCAATATCTCTCTCTTTTTAGAAATCATTCTGTGATAGTTACGCATTCTGCACAATAAAAAAAAAAACTAGCAGAACTATCTAAGGCTGAGAATTATTTTGTTGAACTCATCTAGCCATTAGAATACTACACGAGGCTGTTTACTTACCCATTTAGGAAAAAATGGGGCCATATTTCTTTTAAGAAATCGTTTTGTAGAGAGTTACTAGTTTTGTACTTGTAATAGTGAGAAAACACGACGCTCTTCCGATCTGTAAATCATTCTGTTGTACTCGTCTAACCATTAGAAAACTACAGGAGGCTATTAACGTGTCCTTTAAGGAGAGAAAAGGGTAATATCTCTTTCAAGGAATTATTCCTTGGATAGTTAGTTACGTGTCTTGTACTTCAAATTGCTATGAAATCTATCTAAGGCAGAGAATCATTTTGTTGTACACAAGGGTATTTACTTGTCCATTTAAACAGGGCCAAATCTCTTTTAAGGAATCATTTTATAGATAGTTACGAGTCTTGTCCTTCAAATAGCGAGAAAACTTATCTGAGTTCATGAATCATTCTGTTGTACTCTTCTAACCATTTGAAAACTACACAAGGATATTTACATGTCCTTTAAAGATAGAATGGGGCAATATCTCTTTTAAGGAATCATTCCGTGGATAGTTACTCATCTTGTACTTCAAATAGCTAGAAAAACTATCTAAGGTCGAGAATCATGCTGTTGTGCAAATCTAACCGTCAGAATACCATGCAAGCCTATTTCTTGCCCATGAAGGAAAGAACCGGGCAATATCTCTTTTTAGAAATCATTTTGTGCGTAGGTACACCTCGTGTACTTCAAAAAAGCTAGGAAAACAATTCAAGGCCCAGAATTATTTTGTTGTTCTCATCTAACCATTAAAAAACTACATTGGGCTATTTACTTGTTGATTAAGGTAAGAACAGGGGCTGTATCTCTTTTAAACAATAATGTCATGGATAATTCTTGTCGATTAGGCTGTCTAACTCCATGAATCATTCTTGTACTTCAAATAGTGAGATAGGATGTCTAACTCCATGAAGCATTCTTTTGATTAACCATTAGAAAACTACGCTGGGCTATTTACTTGTTGATTAAAGACAGAAAGGACCATTTATCTTTCAAAGATTCATTTTGATAATTAGTTACGAGTCTTGTAATGCCCCAAATTCTAAATATCCAGAACTTTAGTTGAACATTTTCTAACAACTTTTCAAATAATCTGACCGCTAGAAATTAACCGTAAATTGCTGAAATTCTTATTTGGATAAGCAATAAAATTTGTTCTACATAAAATGCCAACTCAAATAATATAAAGTTTTGATGATAAAAATCTCAAATTAAACAGAATTTAATAAATGACTATTCAATGTCCATCACCATACGTGCCTCTGGCTCCAGAATCTGAAAATTTATCAATTTATGAAATGAGTGAGTATTTCATAGGAATACTCAGTAGGTTCAACTCATAGAATAGTCAACTTTAATAGCAAGAACACACATAAACATGTAATTAATTTTTCAAATACAATATTTCAAGTGCTCTTCCGATCTCATTCAAGATGCACGTTCTCATGCATTTAATATGCAAGTTCTCATGCTTAAGCAACATATTCTCTTTCTTAGTAAAACATAATTAATCTCACGCATAACGCATAATTCTCATAATTACAGATTAATGCACATAACTGCCACAGAAGTTAACTAGAAATGCTCAATTTTAAATAAATAACTTTCATAAAGAAGGAACCTACCTCGAATAAGCTTTTCGAATTTGATTAAAAGTCTTGAAATCGTTCATTTACACTTGCACCTCGTCTAGCCAAAATATATTCAGGGAATAATTGAACAATTCAAAAGAGAAAATAATTTATATTAGTATCGTTAACTTATATTAGTATCGCGAAAATAATTTCTTAGAAAAGAGAAAATATAAATTCAGGGAATAATTGAACAATTCAAAAAATACAGGGCTAGGGACGAAAAGGTGAAAGTCAAACTTTAAGGGTTGAAAGGTAAAATTGGAGATTTGAAATCCTTAAATGACTAAAATTAAACTAGAGTTACTTATGTTTTTTAGTAAACAAAATCTAGGGACCTGGGGTGCAAAAATTATTAAATTAAAATGACAGTTCATCTCATTTTCTCCCAATTCGACAAAATCAGGAGAGAATGAGAAACAGAGAGTTCAAAGAGCGAAAAAGAGAGCGTGCCAGAGGGCGATGGAAATTTGGGTGCTAGTGAGTTTGAGAATGGAGGTCGTTGTAGCGAGGGTTGGGTTCGAAGGCTCGTGTTTCGGGCATATAAGTCACGGTGGATAGTGCTACGAGGTACGGTTTGAGTTTGGTACATATGGGTCGCAGGTTCAAGCCATTTCGGCAGGAGTTTTGGGAATTTCCAGTGGGTAGGTTATGGTTTCTGGCTTAAACTTCTGGGTGTCAAGCGTTTGGACTAAAGGAGTGGCGGTGATGGTGGCGGGTTCGATTCGGCAGTGGCAGCCAATAGCGGGGCTATGGTTTGGTGGTGGTCAGGTGACGGTGACAAGCTCAAGAGAAACTTACCAGCAAGGAGCTTGTTTTGAGTATTTGAGAAGGAATGCTTTTGCTTGGTGGATGTAAAAGGGTGAATGAGGCTTCCATTTTAATGGAGAGGCTCAATGAAGAGCACAAGCTCATGTTAACAAACAGTTGTTTCAGCGCCCTATAAATATTTTATTTGAATGTACAAACACATGTTTAAATAAAACTAGATGGAGTTAGATTTTTGTTTAAGTGAAAGTAAAAGAATTATAATAAAATGTTTGTAGGCACAATGAATTTATTTACTGTAAAATGTAACTGTACATTAAAGAGGAAAAACGCCTGTTCACTCATAAGTAATTACTTGTTACTTAATAAATGCTATTTAATACGTAATTATTGGCACAGGAAATTACGTTCTCATGACATTACTGTTTAACCACAGTTAACCACTAATCAACTGTAACATTAATTGTTTACCCTTGCATCTGATCGCGCTCCTAATTAACGGTAACATTGATTTTTGTTTGAGACAGTACCGGGTTCGTGGGGGTGAAATTTGGAGCAGAGATTCAAGGACGAGCGCAATCACTACACCCATGCTGCTATGATTCCATTATCGCAGCATCAGTGCAGTGATGGACCGAATCGATTTGAAATCAGCCACAACCTGACCTTCTCTACACGATAGCGATCCAATTTATGTTTTCAATGAGTTTAGCTCATTTGGATAGGAGGTTGAGCAAGTTATGCCACACAAGGCGCCCACTCTATTACTTGTGACTATATTGAACTTATACTTAGCTCGACGGATGGGGTTTTGCATAGTTTATGGTCCCAAAAAAATTATTCATTACTCGAATATTGGCTATGGACCGTGCCTGGTTAGTGGGGGTGAAATTTGGAGAAACAATTCAACATAGAGTGCCATAACTGCACCAATGCCGCTATGGTGTGATATTTCAAATCAATTCGAAATGGACCGCAACTTGACCCTCTCTATCAGATCGCGTTCCTATTTATGTTTTCAATGAGTTTAGTTCATTTGGATCAGAGCTTGATCGAGTTTTGCAAAAAAGTGGCCCGATGTAACTTGTGACTTTCCGTAACTTAGACTTAGCATTACTGACGGCGTTTGGCATATTGTGCGGGCCTAGAATAATGCAAAATAACCTGAGGTTGGTTGAGAAATGGGAGTGGTGTGTGGAGGTGAAATTTACAGCAAAGATTCAACAGAGAGAGCCATCACTGTACCTATGCTGTTATGATGCCTCACTTGCAGCATGGGTGTAGTGATGGTCTGAATCGATTCAAAATCTACCGCAACTTGACCCCTCGATAAAATCACATTTCTATTTATGTTTTCAGTCTATTTCGTTCATTTGGATCAGAGGTTGTGTGAGTTATACAAACAAGGGGCCCAATATAACTTGTGACTTTACGTAACTTAGAGTTAGTGTGACCGGTGGTGTTTCATATAGTCTCTGGCCTCAAAGTAATGTCGTATTAATTGATTTTTTCTTGGAATAGTACTTGGTTCACTGGGGAGAAATTTGGAGCAAAAATTCAACACAGAGAGCCATCACTGCACCGATGCCGTAATAATGCCACACTCGCAGCATGGGTGCAGTGATGGTCCGAATCGATTTAAAATCGACCGCAACTTGACCCCCTCGCCCAGATCACATTCCTATTTATGTTTTTGGTCTGTTTCATTCATTTGGATCAGAAGTTGTGTGAGTTATACAAATAAGAGGCCCAATATAACTTGAGACTTTACGTAACTTAGAGTTAGCGAGACCGGAGGCGTTTTGTATAGTGTCCGGCCTCAAAATAATGTCATATTACTTTATTTTTCCTTGGAACAGTACTTGGTTTGTTGGAGAGAAATTTGGAGCAAAGATTCAACATGGCTACATTTATGCTCCGAATCGCTTCGAAATTGACCACAACTTGGCCCCCGAGATAAGATCGCATTCCTATTTATGTTTCCAGTCTATTTCATTCATTTGGATCATAGGTTGTTCGAGTTTTGTAAACATGGGGCCCAATATAGCTTGTGAGTTTACAGAACTTAGAGTTAGCGAGACCGGCGGCGTTTTGTAAAATGGCCGGCCTTGAAATAATGTTCTATTACTTGATTTGGCTGGGAACAATACCTAGATCATGGGGGAGATAATTGGAGTAAAGATTTAATAGAGAGAGCCATCACTGCACCCATGCCGCTATGGTACAACCATACTGGCATGGGTGTAGTGATGGCTAGATTCAATTGCAAATCGACCGCAACTTGACCTTTTTTTATCAGACCCCATTCCTATTTATGTTTTCAGTCTACCTAGTTAGTGTGGACTAGAGCGTGATCAAAGTTTGCCACAAAGTGCCCTACGCCACTTGTGACGATCTGTAGTTGTACATCTATTGCTCAACCAATGTTGAAGGACATTATTGTCGATAGAATGTCCCCAGAAATGCATTCAAGACATCCAAATTACATGAGAGTCACTAAACACCCTATATGCAGATCACTGCACCCATACAGTTATACTATTGTCCATCACTGCATGAGTGCTTTGATCTACAAAAATTAAACTGTAACAAGGACATTGAATGCAGCAAAATAAGCCAAAAAATGCAGTAACTGCATCCATGGGAAATGAGAGTCTGAAATAACCCCATATGCACATCATTGTACCCATGCAGTTATAGTGTTGCCATAACTGGATGTCTGCCGTGACCTACATAAATATTCTACATGTACCTTGACATTAAACACAGCAGAATATGCATAAAAAAAACTAAGTGCAAGCATACAAAATGAGAGTCCCATAGTCACACCATATACACATCAGTGCACACATGCAGTTATAGCGTTACCCATCATCGCATGACTGCCGTGATCAACAGAAATATTTTACCTATACCAATGACATTAAACTCAGCAGAATATGCCTAAAAATGCACTAACTGCATCCATGCGTAATGAGAGTCACAAAATTACACTGTATGCACATAACTGCACCCGTGCAGTTATAATATTGCCCATCACTACATCAGTGAAGTGATCTGTAGAAGTATGCCAGTGCCAAGGACAGTAAACCCAGTAGAATATATGCCTAAAAACACTTTAAGTGCATCCAGGGAAAATGACAGTCACAAATCACCCCATGTGCACAGCACTGCACCCATGCAGTTATAACGTTGCCCATCACTGCATGACTGTCATGATCTACAGAAATATTTTACTTGTACCAATGACATTATACTCAGTAGAATATGCCTAAAAATTAACTTAGTGCATCATGTTAAATGAGTTCCACAAAAGTACGCAATTATGCACATCACTGCACTAATGCAGTTATAGTATTGCCCATCACTGCACGAGTACTGTGAGCTACATAGATATACCTGTGCCAGTTATACCCAATTTTCAAAGTATTTATTGGCACCTTTGTTTCCACAACAATTCGAATGTAACTCTTCATAGAAACAAACATAATGGACATGGGACTAAAAAAACACTAGAGTTCCAAATCTATATGAAGACAATCAATGTACACGAAAGAGAATAAATGCATAACTCTTAATGGATATTGGTTTTTGATGTCAATACGGATATCAACAAAATAAAAAAAGAAATAAAAAATAACGATATTGAGAGTCCAATAACAAGAGGCAGTTTTACCTAATATTATGTTGCCAGTGACATCATATTCAAAAGAAAACAACTGCAAAATGCGTTACGTGGATCTATGTGAAATGAGAGTCATAGAATCACCCTAGAAGCATATCATAACTGTAACGACTCGCTCCACTTTGACATGATATTGTCCGCTTTAGGCAAAGCCTAAACGGTTTTACTTTTTGGTTGTTACCCAAAAAGTCTCATGTCAGACGGAGTAGATCTCTTAACTTAAGAACTTGTCTCATTTTCTCAACCAAAACGATGTGGGATTGAGGCTGTCACAATCACCCCACCTAAGAGGGCCCAACGTCCTCGTTGTCCACACTTCCAGTTGGGCTCTACTCTGGTACCATCTGTAACAACCCGCTCCACTTTGACATGATATTATCCGGTTTGGACCAAGTCCACACGGTTTTGCTCTTGGGTTCTCATCCAAAAAGCCTCATGTCAGATGGAATGGATCTGTTAACTTAAGAATTGGTCTCTTTTTCTCTACCTAAGTGATGTGGGATTGATGCTGTCACAAAAACACTCATGCAGTTATAGTAATGATCATCACTACATGAGTACCGTGATGCTCAGAAATATACTTGTAACTATTATACACAATTTTCACTGTGTTTATTCGCACCTATAGAGTTTTTCCAAGACACTTCAACCGCAAGTCTTTACATAAACACATATAGTGCACTTAGAAATTGGTATAGAGTCCCAGCTCTATACCAAGACAACCAAAGTATACCATGCAAGCTAAATATATAAGCCTTCTCATGCTTGGATTACAAAGCTAATAAAGCAATCAAGGAACAAAAATATACATTTGTACACACATACACAACCACCTAACTGTGAATAGGCTTACAATTGAAAAAATAACTCATTAGTTTTCCCAACGACATCTTACTCAATAGAATATGCCCATGAACTCTATTATGAGCATTTGTGTGCAACGACAGTCTGAAATTAACAATACAACCATATCACTATACACATTCAGTTATGGCAGCAGTCATCACTGCATGAGAGCTGTAATTTAATGAAATAAACTTGTACCCTTTTTTTTCTTTTTTTACAAAGACACTTCATCATGAAATCTTCACATAATGGAAGAAAGCGGACACAGGACTTTTTATAGTAATTATGTAGCGACCGGAATTTTCATAAATGAAAATCATTATTTTAAATATCTTAAAGAATTTTAGCATATCGCTATTACGCTAATATGTTATTTTAATATTAGTCACGATAAAGGTTTTAAAAGAATTCGCGTTGCTTCTCTATTTTATTTCAAAGAAAAACCCAAGTTCATAATTGAATTTCCAGCACATCCAATTATGTGATATTTGCGAATATCCGTGTACAGTAGCCAATTTATCATTGGATTAATTAATGATCCAACTTTTAGTCCAAGGTCCAAATTTATATTTAAGTTCAATGCTCATTTATTTAGTCTAACAAATTTTAAATGATTCAACTCCATTTCATGTAGAGCCCATGTATTAAATATATCAAAGCCTAATTAATTTCTTAAGCCCAAATCCATATGAAGCCCAAATTGCATTCCCTCTTAGAGGAAATTAGGCACTGTACGGGTAATTTAAAACTTTTGGGATATTTACGGCTAATTTTAATTAGATTGCAGATTTACACCAGTTTGCTAGTTTTTTGCCCACTGTATTTTTCCTTTTTTTAATTAGTTTATTTAGATCACATTTTTCATTAACCGCATATATCCACAACCATTTGTGCTGTCGTGAGTAAAGTTAACTGCTTGATAGTTTTTGGGTGATTATCATTTGATATTTTTTTTAATTTTAATTTATTTTAGTGTATTGATAG